>JAGXJF010001089.1:0-48329 GCA_019208055.1 Stipa capillata
GTGATTGATTACAATGGAGTTAGCTCTTTTTGGCTCACATTCAGCATCCCTTCTTGGGGACCGGCCCGTGGGAAGGCGCTGAGGTCTTCGTAGAAGAGTCAACGGGCGTCGGGGCGACCCGGTCGTGCAAGGTTCCACCGTCCAAGGGCAGGAGGTCGTCTGTGGTGTCTAGTAGAAGGGGTCAGGCCACCCCGGTGAGTCTTCCTTTGTTTTTCGTAAAGTGGATCGTCGACTTGCTTTTCTCGAGTTTTTGATTTTGGATTCTGCCGTTTGTCAGGGGTATACCCTCAAGCGGCCTTCTAGCTCCACAACTTCCCAAGGACTGGCGAAGAAGGCGGCCTTGCCCAGCTCGAGGTAGGGTTCTCCCTTATCTTTTGCCCGGAGTTCCCTTTTCGCTTTTGCTTGAATCCTGAGTTCTTGATTTTTTTTAGCCTCGTGCCTGTTCCTGCAGCATCATCATCACGCTCCCCCTCTGAATGCCGGGAGCTCATGGTGATCTTGGAAGTGGAGCTTAGTGGTGCCGAGGGGCATTTGGGGGGAGGTGCCGGATCCTCCAGCGGCAACCCTCCTATGGGGGTGCCTCGGGATTTGGTGGCTTTCGCCGCTGGTGTGAGGGAACCCGGACTCACCGGCCCGGAGGCCATCCCCGAAGTCGATGATGGCGAGTTGAAACGTCCACTGCCTCGCAGCGAGTACCGAACGTATATCGACTACGCCTTGACATGGATGAAGGTGAGTGATACCCTTCTTGGCTTTTGACTTCTTTTCGTTGTGATTGCCTTTCAGAATTCCACAATTATGCTTTGTGTCCCACGGTAGCGTGCGACTTCTCCGGCAGCCGCCAAGGAAGAAATGCTCCTTAACCGGATTCACGGGGGTGAAGAGGAGGCCTCACGGCTGCGAGCTGCTAACGCCAAGTTGGTAGTCCAGCTGACGGCTGCGACCAGTCGTGCAGAAGAGGCCGAAGCTCGGGCCGGTCAAGCCGAGGAACTTGAGGTGTTGAGGGTGGCCAACACCGAGTTAAAGGAGCAACTTGCCTCGGTCTCGGTCCGTGTAGAGGTGGCTGTAGCGGTGGCCAAGTCGGCGACCGGTCTTCAGTAGCTTGTCAGTCAGGAACTCGAGGGGGTGAAGAAGGATATGGAGCTCTTCCGTGGACGGTTGCAGGTTCAGACTCGAGCTGCCATAGAGGCGTGCTTTCTCCTTGACCAAGTCATGGCGAGTCTGAAGTTTGACCGCTGTCCCGACTTCACGAAGTTTGCTCCGGACGACTTGCCGAAAGCCATGGCTGAGTATCAGGCCTGTCGGAGCAACTTCGTCACCTTCGTCAGGGAGGACTCGGCCGTGCGGGCGAAAGGTATGGCCACCGTGGCCATATCCTATGCGCTGGCCCTTGCCAAGGACTTGGCGCCGGAGCGTCCTGCTGACTTGTTGTAGCGGAAGCTTAGCGAATTCGCGCCTCGACAACCCGGAGTGGAGGATACGCGGATCGACGACTGGCGTGAGTCGGTGAAGAAGTTCTTCGACGAAGCCGGGTTCGAGGCGGTGGAGGACGCGCCCGCTGCTCCCGAAGATAGCGAGGGTGATTATATGTCTGGGGGCAGTGACACCACAGGGAAGGAGGACTAGGTCCACATTCCATTGATTGTACCCCTTTATTTTATACTGCAGGAGAACTTTGATCCAAGTAATATAAGGCCTGTGGTGTTTGTAGTCTCAATTTTGATGTGGCAAACTCTTTTGTTGTTCTAAGTAGCTGTATCGCCGTAAGATTGCATAGTGTAGTATATACCTCCCAGCCCCCGACTGGTTGTTCGAGTTAAAATGAATTCGGATGAACAGTTTGAAAAACTTCGTTGTGCAGCCCTCGACTGTTTGTGCGAGTTAGCAGGAACTCGGATGAACAGTTTAAAAAATCTTTGTTGTGCCAGCCCTCGACTGTTTGTGTGAGTTAACAGGAACTCAGATGAACAGTCTGAAAAAACTTCGCTGTGCCAGCCCTCAACTGTTTGTGCGAGTTGGCAGGAACTTGGATGAACAGTCTGAAAAAATTTTGCTGTGCCAGCCTTCGACTGTTTGTGCGAGTTAGCAGGAACTCGGATGAATAGTCTGAAAAAACTTCGATGTGCCAGCCCTCGACTGTTTGTGCGAGTTGGTAAGAACTCGGATAAACAGTCTGAAAAAACTTCGTTATGGCAGCCCTCGACTGTTTGTGCGAGTTAGCAGGAACTCAGATGAACAGTCTAAAAAAACTTCGTTGTGCCAGCCCTCGACTGTTTGTGTGAGTTGGCAGGAACTCGGATGAACAGTCTGAAAAAACTTCGCTGTTGAAAGATCATCTAGGCCCTTATATGGTTTTGATGGTTAATGGCAACTTAAACTGGAATCTAATGTTTACAATGAGTGTAAGCAGAGTTTACAGGTTCCATGAAGAAGGATTATCCAGTGAAGGATGGTCACCAAAAAGGGTACAAGGTGGTTTCAAGGACAAAGAGATGGCTGTGCTAGGCAGATGTGTCACAGCTGAGAAGAAGCCGGTGCTGTGCAGGGAGCTGCAAGCAAGGTGATGGTGGCTTGATGCGTCAAGGGCCGTGACTTCAGTTGGTGGTAGGTAAAGCCTAGATTTGCTAGTTTCTTTGAGTCCATAGGAATCACCCGTACTATCAAGAGGGATGAAACAGTAGCAGTTGTCTAAGGGAACCTTGCTCATTGCTCAAAGTGTTGGTCAAGGGGATTGATGCTTTGAGGTCAATTGCCCTGTGTCAATAGCTTTGCACATAGTATGAAGCTGTTTTGTGTTAGTGCTTTGCAGTACTAACAGTGAAAACCCTAGAGCTTTAGGCACCTGTGTGACACAGCTGTGTCACAGGTGGTCTTCCGCTCTATGACTCAGGTACATCTCTGTACCAGGGGAGAGCTTGAAAATGCTAAGGTACCTGCACTGCGATAGGCGGTCTGATGTGTCAGAAGTCTGTCAGAGGTTCTCTCCTTATAGGTATTAGAGTTTGAAGTATGCTGAGGGCATGTCATGTGCCAGGACCGGGCTGAGTAGTGTGGCTATCAGCTAAGGGTTCACCTGTGTGTGCCGCCGGTGACACAGGTGTCGGTCTGCCTGAGCCGGGTACAGTTGGGCGTAGTGTGTAGTTGTGTCACCGGTGGTTCACTTAATCCTACGTGGCAACAGGGTAACGGTCAGGTGCCTGGGGACCCTATATATAGGGGACCAGGGGAGGACTTCGTCCTCAACCTTGCTCAAACCAGTGAATCACATACGACCGTTGCAAAGCCTCCAACCACTCGACAAGAGCTAAAAGCCTAAGGGTCAGTCCAAGTGAGTTTGTGAGCTTTGAGCACGAGCAAAGGTTCCTCCAAGAGATTGCTGCTGCATCATCTGTTACTCTTAGAGTGTCTACTCCTAGACGGGTGTAGGAGTTGCTGATATCACCCAAACTTGTGTGGGCTGAATCAGTAAGTTTGTGAAGGAGCATCGAGGTCATCCTGCTGCAAGGCAAAAGGACCTTCACAAGCAAGGAAGAGGCTTGAACGTCAGGTACTCGGAGGACAAGCACGATTCAGTGCTGACTATCTCTTCGGAGTAGTCTCTCCAACGGAGACGTACCTCTCTGAAAAGAGTAGGGAACTTTGGGATAAATCCACTTGTCTCTCACTGAGTGCTTAGCCTATTTCCTCTAGCAGTTATACTCATTGCATGCTTATATGATCTGAGATACTTTTGTCCATCTGATTCAGATTTACTTTATACCTGCTTAATCTGCTTTGTGCCTGCTTGTACTAGCTGTGTTTCAGGTGTTATATATATCATCTTTGCTACCGGTCTTAGTCACCTGTGTCACCGTCACTTTACTTGCCTACCTGTGCTAGGTTATTAGATCACCTGTGTGACCCACCTGTGTGACAGCCACGTGCTATTTTACTTGTCATATTTCACCTGTGCTATGAACCTGTCACACAGCCAATTAATTCTGATAGTATGCTAAGTCAATATCCAGTTAATAAGTTTAAAACGAAGTAATTTTAATTAGCCTCCTATTCACCCCCCCTCTAGTCGGCACCCTTGGTCCTTTCAGCTGTGCCAACCCTCGACTGTTTGTGCGAGTTGGCAGGAACTCGGATGAACAGTCTGGAAAAACTTCGCTTGAGTAGGTTTAATGGGTGAGTAGATTTGTACTCGGGCCTTGTCGGTGTTTTAATCCGGCAATAATGAATGCGGGGCAGCATACGCACAGCAGATCTAGATGGGTGCACACGGGGGGACAAAGTTTAGATAGGTTCGGGCTCTCAAGAAGAGGTAATACCCTATGTCCTGTGTTTGGTGTATGATATTGCTTGTATCCCAAGTGCCACAAAACTTCGAGAGTAGATCTCTAGGTTGCTAGGACTAGATGTGTATGAGAACTTATGAAAGCGTATGAAGCTTAGAACTCCTCCCGATCAGTGGATCCCTACCAGGCCTTATATAGGCGACCGGGGTAGGGTTACAAGAGTCCGGATCGGTTTACAGATTGGTTTTCTAATTAGTTACAACATAATCCGGGACTGCCGGGTAAGTGTTTATGCCTATCTTGTACTCCGAGTCGATGAGGCGCCCCCGTGTAGAAGTCGGACTCCGAGTAGTCGGCCCGGCCCACCTTATGTTCAGAGGGCCGGAACTGTCCTTCTTGACGACACCTGGGTGCTATGTCAACGTCAGTAGCCCCTGAGTCCTTCACGATCTAGCTGCAACTTGTCGTTGTAACGTCCAAGCCGAGTGCTTTTGTCTTCTTCCCGAGTGGCATCCGCCTGAGCGCGCCCTACTATGGTCTACAGGAAGATTGCGAGGGACTCATAGAACTCTTGTAGAGTAGAGATAATAAGCCGAGTAATATTCACCCGTAGGGTAGGAATATCAGGGCGATTGAGTTAATAACGGGTAAGTTCTGGTCGTATCCAGTCGTTTCCAGCGGATGGAGACCGGCTGATAGCCCAGCGGGGGACATACCATGAATCCTGACCGAATTCCCGAGTGGCATCTGGTTTCCCGAGTGGTTCGGGTCCAGCTAGTGTTCCCCTGGGGGAATGCCCTCGAAATTCACGTCAGAACCAGAACACAAACTTTGGCGCTTCGGTCCCGAGTGGCGGAGCCTAATGCCTGGACGTTCCACTGAATCCGGAAGTTCCAGATCCCAGAGATTCCAAGGTACAATTCCCAGAATATCCGGGTGGAGAAACCGGTAGCTCCGAGTTGCTGGTATCCAACTAGCGGCCTACTGAAGGTGCGCCACAACCGCCCTTCACTCGGGTGTATTTAAGTGATTGCATTCCCTTGGAGGCCAATCCTTGAAACCCTTCAAAACCGTAACGTTCAGTTCCGAGTTGTTCGAAAACCGACTAGAGAATCGTTAAAGGTACGTTACAGTCGCTCTTTATGTGAGGTGTATTCCAAACGGCTATTTAACCCCGGAAGGCCGACCGTTGGAAACCCCTAGCCAAAACCGTGGTGAAAACGGTAATGCCAAGTCATGGAGCGGTTAATTCATTCCACGACCCATCACGCCGCGTAACGGAGGCCGGTAAACCGCGACGTGGGCGCGAAAGCGCCCGCAGAAAGCCGAAGGGACGTCTTGTGCGCGCGGGAAAACCACGGTCGTGGGAGCGGAAGAGTCACGCCCCTCTACTGTCCCACTTTATGAGACAGGGGAGGGGATAACCGCAGACCATTTCATCCCATTCACATTCACACTTAGCCTTCTTGCGCCCTGCTTGCCTCTTCGCCTTCCTCACGCTCCACCACCCTTGAGAACACCGCCGCGAACCAAAAACCCTAGAATCCGATTCGCCGGCACTGGATGCACTCTCCCGTCTGGACTGCAGATCCAGTCGAAGAAGAGGAGGACGCGCTAGTGTGGGTGATCCTCGAAGAAGAAAACTCCTTCACCAACCCAATGGCTCCTTGGGTGAAGTCTACGGCGTCCAAGGCCCGGCTGAATGCTCTGGTGACCGCGGACGTGCTACCGGTGAAGGAGCTGGTGGAATGGTGCACTGCTGGCTGGGAGGAATTCCCCACCCCGAATACAGGTAAGATCGTGGTCTACTCCGCCTTCTTCCACCGGGGGCTCTCAGTGCCGGTTCACCCCTTTCTCCGGGGGCTACTCTACTACTATGAACTGAAGCTCCACAACCTCAACCCCAACGGCATGCTTCACGTCTCCACCTTCATCACCTTGTGCGAGTGCTTCCTCGGAATGGAGCCGCACTTCGCGCTGTGGAAGCAACTGTTCATCGTGAAGCCGCAGCCGAGCAAGAGCAGTCCGGCCGTGGTGGGGGTGCCGGGTTCCAGCTAAGTCCTGGGGCCGTCAAGCTCTACCTGGAGCTCCCCTTCCAAACCTCCAACAAGGGTTGGCACTCGGAGTGGTTCTAGATCTCCAATCTGACGCCGTCTCTTCCGGGCTTCGGGGTCAGCCTCCCGAGGTCTGGCCGAGCTGGACCGATTTGTCGCTGGATCGAGAGCAGTCCAGGGTCATGGTACTCATGGGGGCTCTCTCCGAGGCGCTCAAGGCCGGCGTCTCTGGGATCATCGTCGTCTCAACCTTCATCCGTCGCCAAGTCCAGCCGGCGAAACTAAGGGCGCATCCGATGTATGAATACATCGATCGCCAAGACGCGACTCGGGAATCAGTCGGCGAGCTCTCGAAGGACGAAGTGCGACGCTGGGTCGGAAAGCTAATGGCCCAGGGGACTGACCTGGACATCTCCAGGCGGCCACCGCCCTTCAGTCGCGCCAACCCGCCGGGCTGGGTGAGCGACCACTCTCCCGACTTTGTTATTTGTGATTTGAGTTTTGGACGAGTCTTTATTTGGATTGCGTTCGTACTCCCCAACCTTGCAGGATCTGTTTAGGTTCAGTTCCCCAGCTCCCCTTCCAGAGAAGGAGATATGGAACCAGCCCCAATATGCCGACATCCCCAACACTGGTCCACCGCTGCAGGGAATGGCTGGCGCATCCTCCTCCAGAGCCGGGCCGTCAAAGGGAAAAATGCCCGTTGTGGCGGCGTCGAGCGCTCCTCTGCCGAGCGCGCTTGCTCCGGATGAAGAGGAGGAGGACAACGACGACGCCCCGCTCATCATGCACAGGAGAAGAAGGCTGTCCGCTGAGGCCACCCCAGGGGGGACAGGGCGGCTCGTCCGCCCGTCCTGACTTGGTGGCGTCGGCCGCCGTCCCTGAAGGGGTTCCTCTGGTGGCCGGGGATGAAGTCCCCCCAGTCGGGGGGAGAAGAGGACAGCTGACGCTGCCTTCAGGGGGCAGAGTGGCCCCGCGGCGCAGCCGGCCCTGACGATCGGCACGCCAAAGCGGAAAAAGAGCGCTCATCTCCCCCGGTCCGCCAAGTAAGTTACTAACTGAATGTCTCCTTCCCGCTTTTGATTGTAGGAGGTATTAACAGCTCGGACACTTCGTAGTCTACGGAAGCTGGTGGGTCTCTCGAAGAATAAGCCGGGTGTCCGAGGACCTAATCAAGGCGGGAGTGGGTCGGCGCCTGGGGCCCGACCCTCATCTCCTCCAACAGCTGCAGAGGCTCCTGCGCCGCCATTTTCCTCCGAGCCAGAGGGTACGCAGCCAGCTCCGCCGCCGGAAGACGCTACGCTGGTTCCGCCATCGGAGGATGCGATGCCGAATCCGCCGCCTCCGCTGCCCGCTTTTGGGACAGCCAAGTCCAGCGCCGGAGGGCGGACCCCTGCCACAGCGGAGCCAGCGGGTCCGAGTCAGGCTGGAGTGCCCCCACGAGACCACCGAGGGAACCTGGTTCTGTCGCAAGAGGAGATAGAGGTGGAGCTTGCACCGCCTCCTCTATCGAGGCTTCAGTTAGCCCTCCAGCTGCTCCGGGTTCGGGAGACGGACCCCTTCAGACTGCGCGTTGTCCTGCAGGAGGTCGATGACGTCCGGGAAGCGGAGGAGTGGGAGCAGCTCCTGGACGCTACCGCCGAGCTCGGAGGAAGGCTTCCGACACTGCTGAAGGGCATCCGGGTGAGCACCAACCTGGTCAACAGCCGAATCAATCCGCTGGCGCAGGTATGTGACTTCGCCCGGCTATTTTGGTCGGGCGGGAGCTTCCTTCCTTTGTTTAGGTTCCTCTCTGGGGGCACGGATAGTGCACCCAGGGTGTAGCCCCCGAGCCTTCGCTTGGTTCAAGGAACCGAGTGGACGATCTAGATGATTTTGCAGGTTTTCACTCTGGGGGCACGATCAGTGCACCCAGAGGGTGTAGCCATCGGGCCTCTGCTTGGTTCGGGGAACCGAGTAGAGGGTTTTGATAACTTTTCCGGGTAGCTAATCTTTGCTGTTGTCTTTTGCAGAGCTTGACCTGGTGGTCGGTGGAGAAGACCAAATTTCTCCAAGAGTGTCTCCCCGCCTTCGAGTGACTCAGCCAACAAAAGGCCAAATTGGACAATTTGAAGGTGAGCCTCCACTCGGCGCAGGAGCAAGTGCGCGTGCGAGAGGCCGAAGTGGCGTCCCTAAAGAAAGGCGTCTCCCAGGAAGCTGTGCGGGCTCAAGGTAACGACCCCGTGCTTCTTTAGCTTGCCATGTCTTTGCTGCTGTTGATTTTCTGATGTCCTCTGTAGCCGCTGAAGACGAGTCCGTCAAGCTCAGGGAGGAGCTTGAAGCGGTGAAGGCTCGCTTGGGACGGCTTGCCCTTGTTGAGGAGAAGGCCTCCAAACTTGAAGGAGATGGCCGTCCTCGATGGCAGCATGAGGCGATCCCTAGATGCTGTTGAAGCGGCAAACAAGAGAGCTGCCGATTCCACCGCTGGTGAGTGTCCGACTCGTACCTGCTCATCCGGGACCTGTCGGGTACTTTGCTAATGCTTCTATTCCAACTCGCAGGGTTCCAAGCGTGCATCAGGAAGATCGCCGAGATGGTGGAATCCCTGCAGGTGGCCGGTCAACTGACCTGCAACGCCCTATGGGAGGATGACCCAGTGCCAGACCGTGCGGATGCTGTTGCAGAGCGCCTTCGACGGGCGCCGAACCAAGTCAAGGAGCTGACGTGTGAGCACTACCGAGCTGGGTAGAGTTCGCGCTCCTCGTGGCGAAGTCCCACTACCCAGTGATTGATATGAAGGAGATCCAGGATGGGCTTGCCGCCAATGTCCCCGACGACGAAGTCCTGGCACTGATCGAGGAAATCCTTCCCGCCGCGGAGAACCTGGCCAACCGAGCCAATGAATAGAAGTAGGAGCATGTAAATAACTTTGTTTGAGCTGAATGTCAGATGCTCGGGAAACCCAAGTGCAATTTTATTTACGCTTCTTTTAGGTGAGCTTGTTTTAAAGTTTGTGTGTCTCATTTTCCTTGATAATTCGTTCCTATGTAAAGTTAGCTTTTTGTGTGTGCCCTTGTCGACCCGTTGTGGCCCCTTTTGCATAGGAGTAACCATGGGCTATGTCCCGTGGTGCAAGGTTGTGGCGTAGACCGGCGGTCGAAGACAGAGGGTTGACGCCAAGCTTGTTTACACAGTACTAGAACAGTTTGTGGAAAAAGAGAGAGATCCGAGTGCGCGGATGCGCACCCAGAGGGTGTAGCCGCCGAGTGTCCGCTATGTGTGCCCGTGAGCGTGCATAGCGGGCCAGTCGGAAACTCCAGGAATTGTTTCAAGTGGAGCGAAAAAAATATTTATTCATATGTCCGAAAAAATCAAAGTATAAAATGTTAAGCATAGAAATGACATATCTGTTCGATGTTCCATGCGTTGGTGATAACGTTGCTGTCGCTGCCCTTCAGTCGGTAAGCCCCCGGGCGTAACACTTCAGCGACCACGTACGGACCCTCCCATGGTGGTGAGAGCTTGTGCTTGTCTTTGTTGGACTAGACTCGGCGTAGAACCAAGTTGCCAACGTTGAATGAACAGCCGCGTACATGCCGACTGTGGTAGCGTTGTAGGCCCTGCTGGTACTTAGCCGACCGAAGGAACGCGACCTCACGTGCTTCTTCAAGTTGATCAACAGCATCTTGTCTTGCTTCCTCCGACTCGGCCTCGGTTTTAAGCATGGATGCGTGGAGACCCGTGGTCAAAGTCCGTCGGGAGCACGGCCTTGGCTCCATAGACCATGAAGAAAGGTGTGTATCCGGTTGATCGGTTGGGCGTGGTCCGCAGATTCCAACGCACCGAGGGTAACTCGCCTGCCATTTACCCATGAACTTCTTCAAGCGCTGGAAGATCCGAGGTTTGATGCCCTGCATAATCAGGCCATTGGACCGCTCAACCTGCCCATTGGTACGTGGGTGTGCCACTACAGCAAAGTTGAGGGGAATGTTGTGGTCGTCGCAAAATTGGAGGAAAGCTGCGCCGGTGAACTGCACGCCATTGTCAGTGATTATGCTATTGGGCACGCCGATCGAACTGGTAGACGATATCTCGGAAGAACTCGGCGGCCCGTTCGGCCGTGATAGTGGCAATTGCCTTGGCTTCAACCCACTTGGTGAACTTGTCCACGGCGACGAAGAGGTGGGTGTAGCCCCCGGGAGCCCTCTTGAGGGGACCAACCATGTCCAGACCCTAGACGGCGAAAGGCCAGGTGATCGGGATAGACTGGAGTGCTTGGGCCGGCAGTGTGACTGTCGGGCGAAATATTGGCAGCCCTCGCAAGTGCGCACGATGTGCTCGGTGTCCAAAACGGCAGTCGGCCAGTAGAAACCCTGTCGGAATGCTTTTCTGACTAGTGACTTTGGTGCCACGTGGTGCCCGCAAACTCCCGAGTGAATGTCACGTAATAGTTGTTTCCCTTGATCTTGAGATATGCACCGCTGGAGGATTCCAGAGGTGCTTTTTTTGTAAAGTTCGCCCTCGATGACGACATAGGCCGTGGCGCGCCTCGGTCTGCTCCGAAGGGAGAGTGTCTCGTAGGATGTAGTTGAGAAAAGGCGTTGTCCAGTCGGGATCGATGGCCAGAACTTCGTGGAACGGCTGCTGAGTGCTATCCAGTTCTTCGGGGGGAGGCTCGGTGGTCTCGAGCGCCGTCTCCGCTTTGATAGAAGGTACATGCAACTCCTGGAGGAAACTCCAGTCGGGACGACATCCCGACTGGACCCCAGCTTGGCTAGTGCATCTACAGCTTCGTTGTCTCGGCGGAGGACATGCGTGATTTCGAGGCCATCGAACTTGGCTCCAAGCTTGCGCACCTCTTGGCAATAGGCTTCCATGGCTGGGTCTCGGCATGACCAATCCTTCATCACCTGTCGAACTACCAGTTTGGAGTCTCCACGGGCGAGGAGCCGACGGATCCCGAGTGAGGTGGCAATCCGAAGGCCGTGTAGTAAGGCTTCATATTCGGCGACATTGTTGGACACCGGGAAGTGAATTTGTAGCACGTACTTGAAGCGTTCTCCTTTCGGAGAAATGAGTACAACACCAGCCCCCGCGCCCTAGAGCATCAGAGAGCCGTCGAAGTAGAGCGTCCAATGCTCGAGGTCGACGACGGAGGGTGGAGGCTGGACTTCTGTCCACTCGGTCATGAAGTCGGCAAGAGCTTGAGACTTGATAGCCATGCGGGGGGCGTAGACTATGTTGAATGCTATTAGTTCCCATGCCCATTTAGTGATTCTTCCTGTGGCATCGCGATTGTTGATAACATCGGTGATGGGGAAGGAGCTGATCACGGTGATCGGGTGTCCTTGGAAGTAGTGGACTAGCTTTCGAGATGTAATGAACACCGCATAGATGATCTTTTGTATCTGAGGGTACCGCGCTTTGGACTCGGCGAGTACTTCACTGATGAAGTAGACCGGACGCTGAACCTTCTGGATGTGGCCTGGCTTAGAGCGTTCGACGACCAAGACGGTACTGACCACCTGAGGAGCAGCGGCTCGTTGGGCATCGGGGAGACCAGTATCGGGGACGTGGTTAGGAGCTTCTTTAGCCCATCGAGGGTGTCTTGAGCCTCAGATGTCCATGTGAAGTTATCCGACTTTTTCAGGAGCTTGTAGAGGGGCAGGGCCTTTTCACCGAGTCGGGAGATGAATCGGCTGAGGACCGCTATACACCCGGTTAGCCGTTGGACATTCTTGAGGCTCTTTGATGGCCCCATTTTGATAATGGCGTCGATCTTCTCTGGGTTAACCTCTATTCCTCGTTCAGAAACGATGAAACCGAGTAGCTTCCCCGAAGGCACTTCGAACATGTACTTTTCTGGGTTGAGCTTCATGCTGAACCGCCTGAGGTTGGAGAAGGTTTCCCCTAAGTCGGTTAGGAGATCTTTTTTCTCGGACTTGACCACCACATCGTTGACGTAGGCTTACACATTCCTACCGATCTGTTCCTCGAGGTAGTGCTGCATGCACCGTTAGTACGTGGCGCCGGCGTTCTTGAGGGCGAAAGGCATGGAGACATGGTAGAAGGCCCCGAATGACTGAGGTACAGCCGGCTCGGCTGTGTTGACTTCGCGGTCCGTGATCTTCTGGCATCGTTTGGACTCGTAGCCGTTAGGACCACCGAAGATCATGAGACACGCAGTCTCCTTTGGGAACTCGTCGCCCTCCTCAGGAGGAGGATCTTTTTTGTTCCGGTTGGGGATGAAAGGCTTGTTCAGATTCTTCAAGAGATTGCAGTCGCGTGTGACGTGATTGGATTTTGGTCCATGAAAGTGACACGGCTGACTCATCATCTCCTCAAAAGTTGCGTTGCCGCATTGAGGACGACGCTGCGGGGTGCGCTCAGCTGCGGCAACAAGGTCTGTGCCCTTGCGCTTCTGATGTTTTTTCCTGAACGACTCGGGATGAGCATCGCTTCTAGGGGACTCGGGAGCCTTGCCCTTTCCCTTATCATCCTTGGTTGCGCTACGGACAGTTTCTTCGCCGGTGCCGAAGTTGTTGGTGAAGAATTCACGTGTAGTCTGAGGATCCTTACGCGCGATCTTGTGGATGAGGTCGGTACTACGAACACCTTCGAAGAAGGCGGTGATGACGTCACCTTCTCGAACCTCCGGCAGAGAGTTCTTCTTCTTGGAGAAGTGCTGGATGTACTCTCTGAGAGTTTCGTCCTCTTCTTGGGTACAACTGTGGAGATCCCACACGTTCCCAGGCTTGTTGTAGGTGCCCTGGAAGTTGTTCAAGAAGAGGGTCTCAAGGTCGGTCCACGACTGGATGCAAACCTGAGGCAGGCTGGTAAGCTAGGCTCGAGCTGAGTCGGTTAGAAACAGAGGCAGGTAGTGGATTGCAACATAGTCGTTGCCACCATTGGTCCTGCACGCCATGTGGTAGTCGGCCAGCCGGATGTCTGGCCAAGTTTCGCCCGTGTATTTGTCAATTCCGGTGACCCGGAATCACGGTGGGAAGACGATGTCGCGGATGCGAGATCCGAACGCCTTCGGGCCTACATAGGCCATGCCGGAAGGAGCTGGAGAGCTGCATCGGTTTGTAGCGCTGCGGTCGCTATTGTCACCGTTGTGACCACTGCGGTAGTCCCTCCCCGCGTCTCGATGAGAGTCGCGTCTGGCATCGAGGGAGGTCCGCGCATCGCGGTCTGGTCTGAGTCGATTACGTGCCGACCCAGCAGGGTGAGCGTTTTGGTTCGCACCTTGTCGAGCACGATTTCTTGAAACAATAGTCCCCTGTGCATCACGATTCGGTCCGAGTCGGCTGCGAACCGACACGCCGAGGTGATGACGTTCGGGGTCGGCGCGATGACCCTCTGCGGCTTGTGGGTTCCACGGAGGGGAAACGTGTTGGCTCCTAGTACTCGCCGAGGAACCTGCATGGTTCTCAGAAATCTCGGCCTGCTGGAGGGCTGCTTCTTCCACTAGGATCCGGAGCCGCCGAAGTTCGTCGTGGCCTGGGGTGCCTTCAGGGATATTGATGGCACGTGCCGCCACCGAGGCATCGACGATGATGTGACTGGGAAGCGAAAATATCGGGACGCTATCCCTTTCACGCATGCGGAGTGCATTATGGACCTGGCGTCCACGATCTTACATTTCTTCATTGCGTTCTCTTTCTCCGTGCGGGCGAGCCAACGCGGTTAATTGTTCAGCCAGTTCCTCCTCCTTGGTAAGAAGGCGGAGCCGAGTGGCCGCTAGCTGCTCAGGAGTCTGTTCTTCGATGGGGATGAGCCGGTCGTCGTTGTTGACCGGTATGTCCGGGCTAGCCATGAAGACCTCCCGAGAAGGATGGTGGCTTCCCGAGCTCTCGAAGTCGTCCGAGTTATGCTCAAGGACAGGTAGAAGAGACTCGATTGTACCAACCAGTCGAGATGCCTGCTCGATTGGTGGGAATCCGTGTTCGAGCAACAGATCCGACTTCGGCGTAACCTCGTCCTTAGTGAGAGGAGCCGAAGACGTGGACTCAGGGGCAAGTCCGAGTGAAGATGTTGATGAAGCCTCCATTGATCGGCGGGAAGCCGAGTCGTAGAGGTGAAGCTTGCCGATTTGATCGGCGATGAAGTCCAGCTTTCCAAATTGGAAAAGCTGGCCTGGATCAGGGACAATGTTTAGGGAAGCGAATCACATGATGCTGCCTAGAACGAAGCCACCGTTGTTGTTGAAGAAACCCATCTGGATCTGTCCAGATGGAGCTATGCGCACCGCCCCTACTTGGCGCGCCAACTGTCGGTGTTTTAATCTGGCAATAATAAATGCGAGGCAGTGTACGCACAGCAGATCTAGATGGGTGACATGGGGGACAAAGTTTAGACAGGTTCGGGCCCTCAAGAAGAGGTAATACCCTACGTCTTGTGTTTGGTGTATGATATTGCCTGTATCCCGAGTGCCGCAAGCATTTGAGAGTAGATCTCTAGGTTGCTAGGACTAGATGTGTATGAGAACTTATGAAAGCGTATGAAGCCTAGAACTCCTCCTGATCGGTGGATTCCTACCAGGCCTTATATAGGCGACCGGGGTAGGGTTACAAGAGTCCGGATCGGTTTACAGATTGGTTTCCTAATTAGTTACAACAGAATCCGGGACTGCCGGGTAAGTGTTTATCCCTATCTTGCACTCCGAATCGATGAGGTGCCCCCGTGTAGAAGTCGGACTCCGAGTAGTCGGCCCGGCCCACCCTATGTTCAGAGGGCCGGAACTGTCCTTCTTGACGACACCCGGGTGCTATGTCATCGTTAGGTCTCAGGGTAGGTTGCCGTAGTCGGGGAGGCGAAACGAGTTGAGGAACTCGTGCCGTGCCTGGCCTCGTGCAGATGCAAGGTAGCTGTCCGCCGTTGCATTTGTGAAGAGGCGAAACGAGTTAAGAAACGTCGATTACACGCCAGTCTTCGGATAGATGCAAGGCGCTGGTGCCGCCATACCCAGGGCTAGGAGTTGAGTTGTGGAACTCGTGCTCCACCTAGCCCACGGGCGAATGCTGGGCGTGATGCTTGTGTGTCGGTGTCAGGGGAACAACATAGAGTTGAGGAACCCGGGGGGAAGCTGGCCCCTGGACGTCGTGGCAAGGCTTATGGACAGCTGACCGGACCCGAGGCGGTGAAACGGGGCGCGAACCCGTGTTTGTGCCAGCCCCTAAGTGCATACGAGACGGTTATACAGCGACCAAACTCGAGGAGGCGGAACGAGGCGCAAACTCGTGTTCGTGCCTTGCCTCGAGCTGTCAAATGCTTGTGTGCTATGGTCTGAGAGGGTGAAACGAGGTATAGACTCATGTATGTGCCGACCCCCGAGTCGTAGCGAAGAATGTTAGAGGCGTTTTGAGTATCAATAATTGCTTGATGCAGGCCGAAGAATGTAGTACTGGTATAGATATTACGTCCATGGATTCACGGGTTATTCATAAGGAAGTCACCTGGGTAGAGCCCCCGGAAAGCTATACATAATATTTGGAGAGTTGATCAATGTTCCATGTATTGGGTAGCACGGCGCCGTTGTCAGCGAGTTTGTAAGCGCTCGGTCGCGGTTTAGTGACGATGGTGTAGGGACCTTCCCACTTGGGGGATAACTTGTTTCTGTGCTTGGTTGACTGGACCAATCGCAGGACGAGGTCGCCGATCTCCAGGTGTCTATGCTTGACATTACGCTCGTAGTACCAGCGTAGATCTTGCTGATACTTGGCCGCCCGTAGGTGCGCACAGTCGCGCATTTCCTCAAGGAGGTTGAGCTCGTTGACCCGCTGTGTCGCCGCCTCGTCTTCAGAGTCCTGTTCCACGCAGGGAGACTTCATCCGAATTTCACATGGGAGGACTGCCTCCGCCCCGTAGACAAGGGAAAATGAGGTTGCACTGGTTGCCCGGCTGGCCGTGGTACGAAGTGCCCAGAGGACGTTGGGCAACTCGGTCACCCAAGACTTGGCGTGACGTTGCAGCGTGTCGTATACGCGTTTCTTCATGCCCTCGAGGATGAGGCCATTAGTGCGTTCGACTTGGCCGTTGCTTTGAGGATGAGCTACGGAGGCATAGTAGACGTTGGCGCCATAGGACTCGCAATAAGCAATGAAGTCGGTGGCTGCAAATTGTGGTCCATTGTCGGTGATGATCCGGCTGGGCACTTGTCACGCCCCCGGTTTTAAGGCCGGGTGTGCTCCTGTGATTACTGTACCGGTCCCTGGATCCGTAGCCGGTACACACAGAAACTTGATACATAGTCATACAATACCGGATTTATTACAATACAAGCCTTTAAGGTCTTTTAACAGAGTTGGGCCTATTGGCCGAATAAAAGTCTTGTAGCGGAATAAAACAGCGGAATAAACCATACGTAGATAGACCCATCGGTATGCCAACCCGCAGGCAACTGACTGGGGAAACGCCCTAGCCCTCGTAATCGGTGTCCTCCTCGTCGGAGCGGAAATCTTCTTCTCCTTCTGGCCAAATCAACAAGCCAGGTGAGTACATTGAATGTACTCGCAAGCTATTCCCACCGGAGAGAATTTACGGCGATATTTCATGCAAGGCATATCAAGGGAATGGCTCTAATCTAGGTCGATAGTTGTGCGCAAAAATAAGTTCTTTAGGTAAATACATGTATAATAGATTTAAAAGCGGATTTGGTAAACTCAATATGAAATTGAAGAACTTTAACTCCTTTTTCCAGTGAGACAGTTCAGTCCCTACTACCCCAGGGCAGTAGGACTAGCTTCTCGGCTTAATGCTCTGCTGACACTATCCTAGATAGTTCAGCGAGTCCTCCCGGCTCAGCTCGTGGTATCCCCGATAGCACGACTAGCCTTCTCCTCCGGCAATTCCTGGCTACCAACCGTGTAGCGTAAATTGCCCTCTGTGGGCACATCATGTCCACGTCCTTAATCCATTTTTCCATCTTTCGTAAACAACACCTAGTCTAACCAGTGTGTGGCCTTACCAGTTCATGTCCATGACCGAGGACGCGGCTATTCGAATAGTTTTAACACTCTGCAGAGGTTGCACGGCTTTACCCACAAGATGTAAACTCACCCCTATTGCCGAGCGCTAACGATACACTGCACGAAGTGTATTGGCAGGGTGGTTACAACGAGGCCGTCAACCGCTTCCATACTAGAGTTGGACCCGCTAGGTTAATACCCAAGTTTGCGTGCCCCTCGACACCAAATTGGGGCTCTCCACCTTTGTGTCGATCAACACCCAAACGCTACGCGGCAGTGGATCTCTAGGACTTCAAACACCTAGCCACGACTCCTAACTTCCCACGGGTCCAAACCCTAATACTTGCCGGGGTACCAAGCCAAGTCCTTCCCATAAAGGACATGTGGACGTACGGTGGGGAACTGGTTTAGCGGCACTTAGGCTCGGTCCTTAACTGATTCGAGCGAGACTCCATTCCTCAACCCACGATCGTCTCGGACGAACGTGCCAACATCAATTCCTCTACAGCCCCAGGCTGCCCTTAGCATTCTCGCCCGAATCCAAATCATCTCCAATTTTCATTCGAGGTTTTGACAAACATTCTTTTAAACACCACCCCGGATAACACACGTTATCCGAGGGTTTTATTTCCCATATCCCGAATGGGGGTTTTATAAATCGAGGAAAACTTATTTTTGACTACAGCAGGTCTAAGCACGGCTAACGCCTATAACCCTAATATTCTTGTCAGTCGTGGGTCGACCGACTACTATACCTAGGGTTACAAAGGTCGGTTATTCGGACCCAAGGATCGTGCAGCTACTGGGATTAACTAATGCTACATAAAATATTGTTGTACCAATATAGCAATGCAGGATTTGCAAACAAAATAATATATTTTGTAAATATAGGATTCGGCATGATCAAGGTGGGAATGCTTGCCTGGCAGATCCTGTTCCTGTTCTGCACGTGAGGGTGATGCCTGTTCCTCCTGACGCACGTACGTCTCTCCGTCAACTACGCGTCGGTTAAAAGCAACAAATAAGAAATCATTCAACATTTCGATACAATCAAACAACAACGAGATAAAAACACTTGATGACCTAATAGGGTTTTTGGAATGATCGGAAGGGGGTTGAACTAGGGTTTTAACGGGAACTTACCGGACGGCGATTAGGACATGGGGCTGCATATACCTGGTTTAAGTTAATGATTCGACTCCAAAACTCATGGCTTAGGGCTACGGAAATAGAGGATGCTTCTGATGATGGGTATATGCATTCATAATACATAAAATGATGATGCATTAGCACAAGAGAGTATGTGCTAGGGTTTTTGAACTTCAAGCTTACATGGTTTCTGAGGCATGGACATGACGATCGTTTTAGACATGCTGGCAGGTGGTAAGGTCTATTTTAATGTTGAGAAAAATTATAGCATATGCATGCACAGGTTTGGATTCTCGAGAAAATTAACCCTATTTCTAATGTGCAAAGCTGGCATTCAAAACCATTCAAATACTTAGAAAAACTTTTGAACTAACAGCTTAGGTTTGATCTGGAGATTCCAGAACTGGTTTTAGGTGCTAAAGAGTCGGTTGAACAATTGGCGAACAGGCTGAACCTAATGTGGAACCGGTACTGGTTAATTGGAAAAACCAGCGTTAAACAAGAATACGCTTTCTGCATTTGAACTTTACGCTTTCTAGCTCCCAACACAGCTTCTACCGGAGGCGCATTCCCCAAACCAACTAAATGGGCCGCTTGGCCCACACGGGGCTACTCACCCGACTGCTTGTTGCTGCGCGCACGGACAGGGAGCAGTCGGCGGCGGTTAGAGCGGTCGGGAGTTGGGGCGGTTACGGCGGCGGGTAGGTCTGTCGGGGCGGCGGCGGTTGCGGTGGTTGGAGGCCGATGGCGCTAGGTCTTTGGCGGTTTAGGAAGCGGCGCTCAGCTCAGCTGCTGCTAGCGGGAGCTCGTCGACCGGTGTTCGGACAAGGCGGTTGGCGGCGGTTGGAGGAGTCAATGGGTGGAGCTGCCGGCGGTTGGGGCGGTCGGGACCGGTTGTTCAGCGGTTAACCGGTGAGGCTAGGAGCTCTGGAGTGCTTCTTCTTTCTACTTTTTTTTTCTTTTCTACTCCAAAGCTTCGGTTGGTTGCTGGATTTGTTTGGGAGTTGTGGTGCTGAGCTCCAGAGCTCTCGGGTGAGCTCGAGGAGCTTCTCCAGTGGCCGGAGCTGGAGTGGGCTAGGGATGGGGAGAGCTTGCTTGGGTGTAGAGAGGACTCGGGGGTGGCTTTTATAGCCCGGCGGCGGGGAAGGCGCTGCTTCGGTGAGGCGACAGCTCGGGGAGCTTAAAGGCGAGGTGAGTAATGGAGGCCGAGCTGGATGGGGATGGGATGGCCACAGGGGAGGTGGTGGGACGGCTGAGAGCAGTAGCTGTTGCTCGGAAGAGGCTCGACGGCGGTGGCGCTGCTGGACAACAGCGGCGCGTGCTGTGGCGATAGGGAGAAGGAAAGACAGCTGAGCACTCGTGGCATGCTGGAGGTGGCTGAGCTGAGCTGACACCGGCGAGGGAAACGACTGAGGTGTGACGGGGAGCTCAGAGCTGCAGCAGCTTGGTTTGGCATCGAGCTCAGCTGGAGGATGACCAGGACACAGCTGATGAGCACGGCCGTCCGCGTGGCTTGGGGGTGGTAAATGTTGATGGGTTGCACTACAGAGATCAGCGGTCAGTGCTTGAGTTCACAGGAGTTAGGCGCCGAAAGTTGCCTCATTTACTCACGGTGCTTGAATGCTGGAGCTGATGTCTATAGAGATTTTACTGGAGATGGTAAGACAAGAGAGAGCAGGGAGAGTAAAGAGCTGAAAAGATAGAATGGGAAAACTAAGCAATGGTCCTGGGGCTTGCCTGATTTCTACGCGGTAATATTTTGCCTGTAAGGGATCGGTGCTTGGTTCCTTTAATTTTTTACACAGAACCTATTCATGATTTTATGTATTAGGGCTTCTAGAGATGCAGAGAATGCTATGGGATTTTATCGGGATTTTCCGAGCAGAAGATATTGGAGTTGTAGCACAATGACATAATTCATACTATGGTTTATTTATTTCATGCACTAATATTTTCGAACTGGACATTGTTATTGTATGCTCTATTCGGATTGAATATATTATTAAGATGTTCCATGATTTATTTCAGAATTTTCGGGAAGCTGGGGAGCGGTAGATTTCCCGATTATGGTTTTATTTGACTGAGTGCGTGTGTGCAGATGTTGGGGTTAGGGTTTGGCTTATGCATGCGGGTTTCGGTCGGGTTGAGCTAATGCAGGGATGTTAATGCAAGATTTGAAAACTAGGGTGCGACAGCACTCCAAAGCGGGTAAAAATGTTTCACTGCATGAATTTTTGTGTCGCTGCCGTCATTGTACCAGGGAGTGATTCTGCTTCAATCCATTTAGTAAATGTGTCGACAGCGACGATAAAAAACTTGTGGCCGCCACGTCCTGGAGGAAAGGGCCCGAGGAGATCCAGCCGCCAAGTCGAGAAAGGCCACTATAGTGGTATTGTTTGGAGAGCTTGAGCGGGTTCGTGGACTTGTCATTTGTGGAATTGACAGGCCTCGCATCTTTGGACCAAGTCGGTAGCGTCGCAGAGCACAGTTGGCCAGTAAAAGCCTTGTCAGAACGCCTTTCCAACCAGGGTGCGGTACACGGAGTGTGCGCCACATAATCCGCTGTGGATTTCTTCGAGTAGCTGCTTGCCTTGTTCGATAGGCACCCATTTCATGAGGACACCGAGAGCTCCCCTGCGGTAAAGGGTATCTTCGATCATTGTGTACTGCAAGGCCTTGCAGGAGACTTTTTCAGATTGCTCCTCTTCTCCTGGTTTGGTCTAGTTGAGTAGGTACTGACGTATCGAGTCCCGCCAGTCTGTGCTTTCTTCAAGTTGGGCGACGATATTGCCGGCGATCCCTTTAGGGGCGTCGAGGTGAGAGATCCTGACTCGTTCATAAGTCTCATAAGTGGTAGGGGTATTCTCATCGTCTACCAGAATTTTGACGGACGGTTTGGAGAGTTGCGAGATCCGGACGAGACATCGTAGAAGTCGGTGTCGTCGAAGCCCGTGTACACCATCTTGTCGGTGAGTGCAGTTGAAGCAGAATTAAGCTGACGTAAGGGCCCCACGGTGGGCTCCAGCTGTCGATGTATAGTATATGGGGGTACCGATAAGCGTACTCGTACAACACGGATTTATACGGTAGCGGGGCGATAACTCAGATCAACTTGATCCTGCAACACCGATATACCCAGGTTCAGGCCCCTGAGTTGGGTAATAGCCCCTACGTCCTGCTATGATTGGATTGATGTGTGGTATGGAGTACAGGATGATTACAAGGAGAACTCGACGAGTAGGGAACTCGGCGAGATCGACTTACAAGGGGAACTCGACGGGTTGGGAACCCGGCGAGATTGATTCTGAGGCTGAGGGATCTCGAAGGTGACTAGTCGACTAGGGCTTTTCGATCTAATCTAACCCGTCCCCTCCTCGAGGGGTTTGTGCTCCTTATATAGGCGAAATAAGGCAGTATCCTCATCTTGAGTCCTCGCCGTACACGAGTCGGACTCCTCTTTAACGGCATATCTTGAGTCCTCGTAGTACACGAGTTGGACTTCTCCCTGAAGGCATGCCAAGAGTTGTTCTTTGATTCTGGTCGAGACTCACCAACTTGGGATCCATGCCTCCTCCTAATTGGGCCTTCGGGCCATGGCTTTTCTTTGGGGGCCCACTGGAGAGTTTACAGGCCTTATCACTAATACATGGTAGTAGTACTACCCATCATCAGATCGTACAAGAGTTATTGTTTGCAATGAATCACCAACAAGAGATCTTCCCTGGATTTGATCGGGCAAGGGAGGAGAAAACTAGAGCAAAGCTTTGCAGTTGTGCGGCCAGTCCAGACCGGCGATGGTGATGAAGCCGCAGGGAAGACCGGGAAATAGTTCGGCGGATTTGGAAAAACAGTGGAGTAGCAGCCCAGTTATGTGTTTGGGGCGGCGGCAGGGGGGGGGAGGGAGGGGGACGCGATGGCGCAATCCCACAGAATTTTTTTTAAAATATTATTTTTTTCCTGTAAATCGCAGAACTACAACACGAAATCAAAAAATTCAAAAATAGGACCCGGTCGGCCTCCGAGCTGCCGAAATGGACAAATCGGCAAACCAAATGCCGAAGTCGGCAGCTGATTCGCCGACTAGACTCAAGTCGGCAATCCAGCACCCGAATAGGCCAACTGATTTTGGCGAACATGAAGTCGGCCAGCCAGCTGCCGACTAGCCCCAAGTCGGCCAGCCAGCTGCCCACTTGGTCTGCCCTATGCTGCCCTATTTATCCACCCCCTGACCTCTCTGCCTCCCACCCACCGACGAGCATAATAGATCAAGCACGTGGATAGAGAGGAGAGGAGAGGGGTTTTGGAGGCAAGGAGGAAGAGGGATTTTGGCAGGGGGCTCAAGTGAGGTAAACATTTGCGGAAATTTATTCAGTTTCTTAGATGTACTAACTACAGCCATATTGAAAAATGGTAGGAATGGCTTCATCTGATTTAGAGGACAAACCGGACGACATGCTGAAGGAGAAGTTTACTGCCGATGTGCCGAACAGAGTCGAGGTTTCCCTCTGCTGGTGCCAAGATCTGTGCAAACTGATGGTGTCAAGAGAGATGTCGTACACCTTCGGAAGAAGGTTCTTCATGTGTGCTAACTACGATGAAGAACCAGCGAAGGTTGTCGTGCGCGCACAGCGTCGAAGGGTAAAACATGCATCCACCCAATAGTTCTTGGTTCCACCGGCTCGTAACACGATGCAATACAATGCTAACACTCATTTTCTTGTAGTCTCCACCCACTGTATGTGGCTGGACAATACCCAATCGAAAGAGGATGAAGAACAACTCATGCGTGAGGTATATTTTAGGCGAGATTACACTCTGCAATGTATGCACGAGGCGGAGGAGGCGGAGAAGCAAAAACATTGGCAGGAGGAGCAACGCAAGGAAAAGATGGAGGCAGAACGTTGAGCTGCGGAAGCATGTGAGGCTGAAAGAGCGAGGAAGCACGAGACCGCGCGTCGCGCGAAGGAAGAAGGAGAGGAAGCTCACGCTCGTCGTACGAGGAAGGGAAAATATCCGAAAGGCCCTGAGTAGGTTGTCCTATGTCTATTATCTTAGTTGTTCTATTATTATGTTGTTCGATTTTATGGATGTATCATGTGAATGTTATCGTACCATCTACCCCATGTGTATTGATAATAATGTATCATACTCGTAGTCTAGATTTCGAATCAATAAACTAAGTGTTCCATGAAAAAGTAGTACAATAAAGATAGATAAAATCCAAAAGGATGCAGTCAGAACTATTCGAAACAACTACTCCTGCTAGTCGCCCTGGGCAGGACCTCCTGGGCCCCCTCTGCAGCCTCTTGCAGAAGTCCGAGTACGTTAACTGTCCCGGCGGAACAATCGTACGACGGCCTCTACCGTGCATGGGCTCATCAGGCTGAGGGGCGGTAGGTTGGGTGTCCTACGTGGATGGCGGCGGCGAAGACGGGGTAGGATAACCTCCTCCCAACGTAGAACTGTCAGCGGGGTCGAACTGAGTGTTCAGGAAGTATCGAGATGGGCTGTCCGAATCTCCTACTCCATGTGACATGGGAACAAAACCTGTGCGAGACAATAGGTCCTTATTGTGAGTAAAAATGTTCAATATATTACGGAAGCAGCAAAAGATTACGTACCAGGTGTGGGAATCATGGCCGGAATCTGTGTAGGTGTGCGCTGAGAGCTCGATGGCATGTCCCAGGGAAATAGCTCGCTGACCTCCTACTGCGGCACCTGCCAGGATGACCCACCGGCCTGTGAAGGACCTGGGGGAGTAGGCTGCATCGCGGATGGCCTTCGAGGGAGGTGTGCTCCACGTCCTCTCTGCGAGTCGACCACATCTGACGCCTGTGTGCACGAAAGAGCGTGGAGCAAACTATGGCACAACTCCTCTACACGAGACCACGCGGTAGAGTCCTCTCTTGTCCTACACGAAGAGCTCGAGCTCGTTAGTGTGGTCCTGATGTGGTCGTGAAGCTCATGTGCCACCTCAGTCTGCACGTACATAAGAAATTGTCAGTAACGAAAATAGTGCATAACATACATTTCCAAACACATAGTACAATGTATCACATTTGCCCTCAAACATGCACTGTCTAGTGGGTACAAATCTGTGGTCCATGCTGGCTGAATCTCCTCACTCTCCATGCGTGGTAGAAGGAAAATGTGAGTCCGACCAACGTACCACTGGAGGTAAGCCCGATGGGCCTAAAGGTCGAAGGCCCTTGACTCCTCCCAACAATCCGCCGTAGCCTCCCCCAAAGCTTGAATGTAAGGGTGTAGGAGCTGTGCCCACTCCTGTGCCCTAACACACCCCCTCTACGAGACCAGCTGCAAAAATCCAAATATCGAATGCTTTAGATATGTACGTAATTTTGTTGACTCCATAATAGTAAGGTAAATGGGACGTACCCATGCGTGGCACGATCCAGAGAAACTGTGTTCGATGGTGGTCCGTCCTGCTGTAGGCCGAACTGTTGCATCACACGATGCACAGCGTAGTCTTCAACAAAGATGTCGAAGACCAACATCTTCCTTGTCATCCAGTATGCCTCGTCCCTTGTGCATAAAGGAGAAAGGCCGCGGGGAGCACGATGATAGAGCCTAGACTCCTCAGTGTAAGGCTCCCATGTGACCTTCTCCTGAGGCAAGAAGTCGAACTGCTCTGTGAACGCGAGGTAATAGTTTCTCAGCTATGCAGACACGAACTGTGGCTGTAGCATGGGAGTACAATAACGTAAGTGGCAACAATCAAATGGATATACCAAAAGTATGTAGAGTTGTAGGCATGAACTTACTTGACGCCGTGTCCACAGCGAACCAAAAGTAGGTCCCCTGAGTGGGTTGTTGTGGTACAACTCAACTCCGTAGGGCTCGTCCGCGTTCACGAACGGTCTCCCTATAGGGAAACGCTCGTACGACCAAACCTGCAAAGTACGTAATGACGGTAATATATTGTGAAATATTCATAACAAACAACTACAAACAACTAACCTGCAGCAGCAGGGGGCAGCCCAGCAATGATGGCTTCGTCGTAGTCCTTGTGCAGGTGTCACACAACACGTGCATAGTGGCCGAAAGAACGGCCGATCCCCAGCTCCTGGGTGGGATGTCGCCGGGGTGTTGCATGTCTGCTATCTGTCTCGCAATCTCGATGTGACGGGCATCGACCGTGTCGCCGTGAGAATTGGTGAACATCACGTAGCCGAATAGCCACATGATGTACACCTCCAACGAACGAGTGACCTGGTGGTTCGTCAACTGCTCACCAGGCCAATCAAGCTCTCCTAGCTGCAGAAAATATTCATTTGGTTACAGCTTTTATAAATAACAGCACGGGCGAGATAGGTTGTTAGAGCTTATCTCAAACCGTCGGTACCACGCCCACTTCGGGCCATGCTTCTGGTGCTCGTCGATAGGCTGTAGGGGATCTTCGTGCGGACGAACACCTGTGAAGCGCTGCATGAGATCTGCTCGCCAGGTGGGTGAAGCCTCCAAATGTCCAACTGTTGTACCCGCGATTGGGAGACCTAGCAGGTAAGACACGTCTTGCAGCGTAGGGGCCATCTCTCCCCAAGGAAAGTGGAAGGTATGGGTCTCCGGCCTCCATCGATCGACGAGGCACGTCAACAAAGCCCTGTCAAAAGGACAATGTCTAGACCTGACCTCCATGTCATGAGGTTCCTCGTCCTCACCGAGGAGCTGGTAGTCCTCGTTAGTGCCCTCCACCATCCGTGCTAGGGAGAGTAGACCCGCTCACTCCAACCTGTAAAATTTAGCGCATATTACATATCACAATGACTGGCTTACATGGGGTCTCACGTAGATGTACCTATCGATCCATGCTGGGTGAATCCTCAATGCCAGACGGGGGGTTCGGGTCCTGAAGACCGGGCTGAAGTCGCCGTCGGCAATCTTCTTTGCTCGGTGCTTACCGTCCACCCGTGCATCGAGCAACTCAAAGTCTGTCATACCTGCAAGCCTGTTGCAGGATCATAAGACGTAGCACATGTCAAGCAACACTGCATATCAATGCAGCAGCACAGTAGGCTAAAAAAGTTCAATTACATAATAGACCGGATGAAGCAGGCACATATTAGAAGTTCACTACAATTATTACAAACAAGTTCGACCACAGTATGAAACTACAACTAAGAAGTTCAATTACATAATAGACCGGACGAAGCAGGCACATATTAGAAGTTCACTACAATTATTACAAACAAGTTCGACCATAGTATGAAACTACAACTAACAAGTTCAATTACATAATAGACCGGACCAAGCAGGCACATATTAGAAGTTCACTACAATTATTACAAACAAGTTCGACCACAATACTAAACTTGGGACATAATAGAAATAGTACAAATCATTATTTAACGCATATCATTATGAAGCATGGTTCTCACTCCGCGAAGGCATGATGTCCACGCCCTCATCCAGCCCCAGTAGAAGGGACTGCCGATGTACTTGCCATGGGATCACCTTCCGCTTGGTCCTTTAACTTGGGACAATGTTTCTTCCTATGGCCATAAGCAGCACAGTGCAAGCACTGCCTTGTAGGCCCCCAACCTCTGACTCATCCATGTCGTTATGAATTCGACGAACTCTACGCCGCCCCTTGTTCTGACGAAGTAGGCTCCAGTGCGGTATGAATTCCCTTTGGTCCTCTTCTACTTTGGTGAAGTTGTCGACATAACAAAATCCAGTCATTTCACCGCTCCATGTTGCAAGGACGGCCTCCTTCAAATAATACGGTGACATGAAACAGGTAGAGTCCATACCAATTAGCCCACACGCGGCTAGGACATGTGAGCACGGCATGTGCAGAAGAAAAGGCTTGTTGCATGTGCAGCTGCAGGTTGGAATTTCTTGACACCCAAAAGCAACCTCGAACGTCCGAACCTCACTTCTGGTTCCAAAACATGTCTTGTCCCGTAGTCGAACTTCGTACCTATGTTGTAGGTTGCCAATTCTTATGACGGTGTGCATCTTGTCCTTTGCTATCTTCTACTCCATGTACTGCATGACCGTCGTGCTGAAAGGAGTTTCAGTGTAGGTGCTCATGTGCAATGCAGCTGTCTGATACCTCTCTTGGAGGTACCAAATTGTCCCATGAGGTATGCCCTCCACGATAGCAACTAAGGGTAAACCGCGTTGTCCGCGAAGTACCCAATTGTACACCTCCGCCAGGTTCGTTGTCATGATACCGTACCTCGCACCGTGAGTGTCAAAGAGTAGGGACCATCTCTACTTAGGCTCATTCTCAATCCACTCAGAGAAGGTTTTGATTCGTCCACCCTTCTTCCTCTTAACACAGGGCGGGTCAATACCAGGTAGAGCGCACAATTCTTTTGGCTCCACGTCCGCTGCTACTGGAATTGCCGCGGCTTTCTTCCTCTGCTGAGTTAACTGTTGTCGTGAATTCATCAAGCTTAGCCCACAGTTTATAGAACTTTTTTTGCTGATTTTGTTTGCATAGCCTCTTGAAGAGATTCATAAGACGCTTGTTTTTGAACTGCCAGTAGAAATTAGCCCCCCAAATGACGAATGCACCAGCGGCTTTGCATATCAGCCTAGGGTTCAAGCTCATCCGGTCCAGGGTTTGTTAGAGTCTTCACTGCCTTCAATATACCGGGATGTCTGTCATGGAGTATGCATACGTTTGGTCGATTTTTGACTACACCTCGCTTCAGTCTTCTGAAGAACCATAGCCAGCTCGCGTAGTTCTCGCCTTCAACAAATGCGAAAGCTAGTGGAAGAATTTGGTTGTTACCGTCCACTCTAATAGCAGTAAGGATTTGCCCCCTATACTTGCCTGTCAAGAATATACCGTCAACACACATCAAAGGTTGGCAATGGTTAAATGCTTCAATGCAAACTCCAAAGGAGAAAAAAGCCTTGTTTATCTCTTTAAATCCTGGTGACTCTGACGACAAAGTGTACTTGATGTCGATATACGTCCCCGGGTTCCTGGCTTGTAGTGTCCACAGCAGATAGGGAAGGTTGTGATATGAATCGCTGAAATTCCCAAATCGCATCTCCATGGCTTTCTGTTTCGCACGTCATGCCTTTCCGTAGCTGATTGAGAACTGGTACTTGTTCTTTATTGCTACTTGAATATGTTTCGCTTTCATATCTTTCTTCCCCACTATCTCGGCGAACATCAATCTTGCAATTAGACTTGAAGTCATGTTACGATGCTCTATGAGGACGTTTGATCGAACACAGTTATGAGGCACTACTCTACTAACAATCCAAGTCACTTCGTACTTCGGGATGTGAGCATGCACAGAGCAAGGACAACCATTACTGCTGCACTTTGCTGTGTACTGGGTCGGGGTAAACACCTGAACATAAAATGTTCTTTGCGTGGACATACCCCATAGAGCAACTGCATCTTTCAATTCGAGCATACATGGTGCCATGTTTTATCTCATTGCTTCTGAACTCCCACGATGACTCATGCCCATCTGTGACACGCATACCACCCAATAGTTCTTGGTCCCACTCACTCGGAATTTGATGATCAGAAGTCTCCTCGTCCTCAGCACTGTCTTCATCATCGGCCTCTTCGTCGTCATCTTGCGCAACGCCCGCTAGATCTTCCTGCTCCATAGCCTCCACCAACTCTTTGAATTTCTCAGCTTCATCTGCCCGCCCAGTAGGACCATGGTTAGATCTCATTCCTCCCGGAATCACTGCTTCAGAATGATCTCCAGCTCCATACTTTGTTACCCCTTGCGCTGATGCACTTATGTGATCTTCATACGCTGTACCAATATACCCCGTTGGATCTTTCACAACAGCTTGCACCAAAGCAATAGGCTCATCCTTACGACCGTTGCAGACTCTAAGCCAAGAAGTCCACTTCTTCATTCTTTCAACGGACATCCGATCCCAGCGCGGGGAACTTAAGGACATTGTAAACACAGGTTAAATGCTGACGCTATACTTGTCCGTATCAAGACCAAAGCTACGGGTGAACCAGTCTTTAGCTTCTCTAATGTTCATCGACTCGGGATTTTGCAGAGGCAATACAGTGTAACTGAATGCACTAAGATCAACTCTATTCGAGTTTGTCCTCACTTCTCCAGGACCATAGAAAATCTTGAATCTCACTATATCAGACATTCCTGTCATCCGTAACATCATTTCGTAAAATTTACAACGAGATCCTACACTTTTTTTTAAGATGTAGGAGACTCGTAATATGTAGCTACATATGTTGAACTGATCTATAATAACAAAACTAGGTTTACGACTATTTCTTAACTACGTAGTCTACTTATTTTATTCTAAAATCATAGTCCACTTCTATTTCTTCCATATTTTTCTAGTTCTGTATAACTATTTCCTAATATCGTCAACTGTATGATCAAATTGTGACATACGCGATCGTAGATAAAACTCAATTTCTAAAACGTCCCAGGTAGATTATTCTAAAACGCCACAAGTAGATTAATATACCTAACATATTAATATTATTTCTACCCCAAAACTACCATGCTAATACTAAGCTACACAAGACAAAATTATGTAATTAATAAACTAAATCGACAATTTTTTCGAAATTAGGGTTTACTTGACCGACGAAAAAATCCGCAATGCATCCTCTCCTCTTCTTCCTTCTTCTCTTCTTCTCTTCTTCTTTTCCTCTCCTCTTCTTCCTCCGTCTTCTCTTCTTCTCCTTCCTCTTCTTCCTCCTCTTCTTCTCTTCTCTTCCTCTTCTCTTCTTCCTCCTTCTTCTCTTCTTCTCCTCCTTCTCTTGTCTTCCTCTCCTCTCTCTCCAAAGCCGCGCCGCCGCCCCACGGCCTCGCCGCCGGCCCCTGGCCTCGCCGCAGACCGCCGCCGGCCGCCGCGCTCGCATCGCCGCTGGCCTCCTCGCTCGCCTCCAAGCCGCGCTGCTCGCCTCCAAGCCGCGCCGCTCGCCTCCAAGCCGCGCTGCGTGTGTGCGTGTGTGTGTGTGAAAACCGACCGAGTCGGGGCCGTAAATGCCGACTTGGCTCTAGTCGGCCAACCGATTGCCAACTAGCTCCAAGTCGGCCAACGGGTTGCCGACATGTCGAGCGAGTCGGCCCAGGGAGTGCCGACTAGGGTTTTCGGCCCGCGAGTTGCCGACCGAAAGAGTAGTCGGCATTTGGTTTGCCGATTTGTCCATTTCGGCAGCTCGGAGGCCGACCGGGTCCTATTTTTGAAATTTTTTGATTTCGTGGTGTAGTTCTGCGGAAAAAAATAATATTTTAAAAATATTCCAATCCCGCACTGTGAGAACCCTAATTCTAACGTTAGTCGAGAGAGGCGTGAGGAGGAAGTTGTGGAGCAACTCGCGCTGCTGAGTTGTTTCGAACCTATCGAGCTACGTTGAGAGTTAGTCGAGAGGGGGAGGAAAATTGTTGTGCATTCGCATTCATCGCATACATGGCATTTAGAATTCATGCAAGATAGAATGCAAGTAGAATTTAAATAGAAACTTTATTAATTCAAATGCATGATACAAATGTTAATGATACAACATTGTTACAAATGAATAAAGAAGAAGAAAGAAAATTACATGATCAATATTCTACCTATACATCATCTAACCTAACTTGTGAACCGTCGGGTCTTCAAATTCTTTAAGTCGGAGAGGGATACCGAGAGCCGAAGGGGGAAGTCCTTCGGGAATGTAGGCGGTCATCCCGGGTCAGCGAGTATGGGCACTCGAGACCGTTGGGAATCGTGCCGTTGCTATAGGAGGCAAAAAGTTTCTAACCCTATATTTTTAAATACGTGTGGTCTTATCGGCACAGTTCCGCCGACGTCCGCAGAGTTAGCTGCGGGGGCAAAATAGTGCCGACGACCTAGAGTAGATTTTAGTTTTCGGAAATAGTTTTATAAAACATTTTTGTTTTCGAAAATGTCCGAGGGCCACGTGACTAAGACCCCCATCCGACAAAACCTAATATTTTTATATGTTAGAGGGAAGGAGGTGAGAGGTAAAAATAATTTTATTTATCCTATGCTAAATTGCCTCCATAGCCTTGTTTTTTAGAAGAAATCATTTTCGCAAAAACCAAATAAAGGAAAAGGGCAGCCACCTATATTCATCCTTTTAGCCCACATGAACTGACCAAGGTCAATGCCCTTAGAAAATGAGGCAACAATCCATCAAATAGTACATCTAGTAGTCATTCCATGCAATGTGAACCAAGCAACAAGTGTGAACAGAGCAGCAACCATCGAGTGGATCTCAAGCAGCCAACAAAAAATTATTCAAGTGAATAGCTTAGTTTCCAAGGCAGCCATAGATTTTTACTCAAATAAAAATCTGGAATAGATAGGCACTAGACCAGCTGAATGGCTTAACCAGCAGCCCACGTAGCTAAAATAAGCAAGCATGAGGTGGCCAAACTTATCAAGGGAACTGCCCAACCGACCTAAGCAGCAAGAACTAGTGTAAAAATATGGGCAAGGCGACCGAGTAAAGAGTGGTAAGGCAGCTGAGTAGCATCAGCACTACAGCACCAATCAACCAAAAGCATCATTCCCTCAGAGAGTGGAGAGCAGTAAGGATAGAGACTACCAGCAAGAACAAGGGAGGCAAGCTCCAGGAAACAAGCCACTAGAACATCAAGAGAAGCTGCAGAGGAGGAGAAGGAGCATAGGAAAGAAGAGCAGACCACCATCAAGTAGAAAAGGGGAGCTAGAGCAAAAGGGAAGGTCACCAGGGGCTTCTAAAGCTCCAATCGGCCATTGACCAGCTTTGAGAAGGTAAAACCCTGCCCAGGTTATTATAGCTCGCATATGCATATAGAACTGGGTTTAAAGGACCCTCAGAACCATTATTGCATCACAGAATTGAAAGGGACATCTGTAGAATCTGTTCTTACCTATTGGCACTTAAGGAATATCCCAGGCAAATTCTCAGGTTATAGGTTCATCATAGGGTGTTCGAGTAGGCAATCTGTGTAGAGTGTTCTGTTCTTATCAGTTTTCAGGAATAACTTTTCAAGTATAGCAATCTGTCCTTATCAGAAAGTAAGCAAGAATAAGTGTAATATATATGTTCCTTCAGTCAAATGGACTGATATGCATACCATGGGGAAAGTAAAGAACTAAGAGCAAGTGTAGTAGCCTGTTCTTACAGTTAAATAATCTGATCAGGAGTAAACCACAAGCATGGTAATCATCGAGTTGAACCGCATACAGCAATCCTAAACCAAGCCAAATCACAAGTGCACGTGATCAAGCATAAAATCTGTTCTGATCAAAAATTAAGCACACGTATGTCGAACCAAATTCCCAAATCAATCAACAATGGAGGAACCCTAGAATGGGTTTGGGGAAAATGGGGAGATAGAGAAGAGAAGAAGGGCCACTTACCTGAGGATGGCGCACCGCCGGGTTGCGGAGGCGGCCAACTCCTCGCCGTCCGGCGGCGGTGGCCATAGCAGGCGGCGTCAGCTCGAGGGGAGGCGGCACAATCGGGAGGTAGCACGCCCGAGCAAGGGAAGCGCCCGAGGCAGCAAGGGCCGCTGACGACGGAGGGGCGCCGGACCGAGGCCAACACAGCGGCGACGCATGCTCGGGAGGGGCCGAGCGTGGGGCGGCGCCGAGCGAAGCGGCGCAAGGTGGCGGCGTGGTCACCCGAGGAAGAAAAGGAGGCAGGCGGCGGCGGCGCACGTGGGAACCGTAGGGGAGGAGAAGGACCGCGGGGACCGGCGGGGCGAGCCAGGAGCCGGAGCGGCACCGGATCGGACGGCGGCGGCGAGAGGCGCGCAAGGCGGCGGCGTGGGTGAGTGAGAGAATGAGGGAAGGTTGGGGATTTTTGAAGAGAGTAGGGATTAGGGATTGAGGAAGAATAGGGGGCCGGATGCGGGTTTGACCAAGAGGAAAAAAAAAGAAAAAGAAGAAGAGAGATAGGAAAAGAGAAAAGGAATAATGGGATTAGATGAAAAAAAATGGAGAAAGAATAAAAAGGGTACCAAAAATTAAAGGAAAAAGGAACTTAAAACAACTCAAACTAAAGGCTATCCTAAGTTAGACAAGATGTATTATTCTTTAAGAGAGAGTTTGAACCCTAAATTAGTCCTATTGAAATTTTAGCAAACCTTTTAAAGAAAGACCCTTGAACTAGATATGGATGTTGAATTCTAAATAAATAGTTGAGAAATAAAAGGGGTTAAGAGAAAGAAAAGAATAGAAATTAAAAATGTGTTCCATTGCTTCTTTTCCTTTAATACTTAAATTCTAAACTTGAATTTGGATTCTTTTATTGAATAGGATATATTACTCTTTCCTAAGAAGGTTAAACTTTAACTTAGTTCATAAAACACTAAGTCTAATATTTGAGCTACCTAGAGAAGTTTAAGAGAAAAATACTAAGCTCTAAGTGAATCCGAATCGAATGTTAGATTGATTAGGGTTAATGCTATAAGAGAATTGATGTAGGGGTGAAGTTGATTTAACCTAATTGAAGTCAATGTGAACCCTAACATAATTGATGCCTGATTATTCATCTAGTTAATTCTAGATAGTTTAAAGAATGTTGAGTTAAATTATGTTTAACTTCCATTAAAATGTGTTAATAAATATATCATCTCATGCACTCAACGCCATGTCATTTCATATCATCGCATGCATATATCGCCATAGTAACTGCATTCATATTGGAATTTCTTGAATTAGTCCTTATCGGACTTTGTTATCTTTTGCTAGAAGCCGGAGTTCAGCAGTTAGGACCGTCGAACTCCACTACCTATCCGTTACCAGGCAAGTCCAGTTTCTTGTTCATGTCCGTTGAGAATGTTCTTCGATTTCCCTCTTGTCTATAACATGCACTGAAAACCTAATTTCTAAAGATGAATCAACTGTTGTTTTGTTTTGGATCGCCGGTTTTTGGGTGATCGCATGGCGGGTGGTGAAATCCTGGTATGGGTGCAGTTTGGCACATTTGGGAAGGTGGATTTCATCACACGGGAAAGTTTCATATAAGGTTAATGCAACCAATGATCGATTGTGCTTAAGGGCCGTAGTGATCGCGCATACCACATACCCTGTATGGGCGGGGCTGAGCTAAAGTACCCTTTACCCTAGGTCTATACTCCCCCGGGAAAGGAAGACCTCAATAGTTGTATGCGGGGTATCAGCTATTGGGAAGGTGGCGCTAGCCGTTGGCTATCCACAACACGTTGTATCCGGAGTATCAACGTGAGACTGGTAGTCCTTGGCCTGATTGTGCAGGACTGCGACGCGGAGTATAACCGAGCGGGCGGTGAAACGGCTCTGTGATTTGACGGTCTGGTAGTGCATGTGACGACATGAACTCCATGACTATGATCGTTTGTGGGTACAGTTGTGCACCTCTGCAGAGTGTATAGAAGTGTGGCATTGTCACTCCGTGTTCCCGGTTGGAACTGCGAACCCGGCAAGAAAGGGATTCATCGGGAATCCTAGCAGCTTGTGAGACATGAGATCATTAGTCTCTTTAATTAAAACTTGACTCTCTTACCTTCTCCACCTGCATTGCTTTTGAGAGAACGTTGTCGTTCTCAGTAGATAGTGCATCAAACACCTCTTTGCTATTCCTGGACTTGTTGAGTACCTTTTGTACTCATCCCTCTATCTAATTCCTTTGAGTAGATTGCGAGCCGACGACGGAGGAGGAGGTGATCTACGTCGAGGTCGACGATGAAGCTCTTGAAGAGCAGCCGATGACGAAAGAGGACGAAGGCGTCGACTACTACGTCGAGTTCCGCGACGAGGACAACGCCGAGTAGTGTAATAGGTCGTAAGAGTGATTAGGTGTAGATAAGACTTTTGCTGTAACCAAACAATAACGGTTTTAAATTCCCCGTACTTTTGGGAATGTATTGTAAGTCTTATGTTGTAATTCGAGTTTGTAAATTATGTTTGTATCATATGGACCGCTGCAATGCTTCTGTCGTGCCACTCTGTCACAGGTGGTATCAGAGCAAATGTTGAGACCTCTAGGCATAAAAGTCTAGTTAGGAGACCTGTGAACCCTAGGAATGAAGTTGGAACCTCTATAAGGACTATCTCATCTATAGTTTTCTTTTAACAAGGATAAATGTATTATTTTCAAACAACTTTCCTATTAATCTCTCTAGAAATACCTAAGGTTGTGGGTTAATTTAATTGTTTTGAGAAAAAGGTAGCAATATATCATACACTCGCTTACCTTCTTAACCTATAGGAGATTCGTAATTTCAAAAAGAAAGAGAAGTAATCATGACAAGGGTATAAGGGTAAGGAAATAGGTTATAAGGTTAGAACCCTAAATATCGATAATGAAATATTTGTTTTTGCTTTTGTTTTGGACACAGTAGATAAGAGCACATAGGTTATCACATTTTATGAAATTGAGTGTCTTCTTGGAGTTATGGTTTTTCTCGAATCTTTGCATGAGTGCTTAGCTGTGATTATGAAGATAAAAGCTTAGTATATGTCGTTGAAGATTATATTATTAAGCTTTGCTTCATATCACAATGTAGGTGAATGGCGAGCCCAGGTGAGGAAACCCTAAGGTTGGCGGATGAGCAAGCTCAGAAGGAAGCGGAAGAGAAAGCCAGAATGGAAGCCGAAGAGAAAGCCAGAATGGAAGCCGAAGAGAAGGCTCGGATGGAAGCTGAGCAGAAGGCGAAGGCTGATACAGCAAGTGGAAGTGGAGGCAACGGTATACCTCCACCGTCACCGAGGTACAGCACCGAAGAAGCTTTCATGCAATATATGCGCCAGATGGAAGAAGATCGGAAGGCCAGAGATGAAGAAAGGCGAGAGCGGCGTGAAGCTCAGGAGAATCAAAACAAGTTCTTCGCTGAGATGCTGAATCGGATGGAAGGACGAGCCCGCGATACTCAAGCTCCAGCCGGAGGAGGCGTCAGTTTGGGTGATTTTCAGCAGACTAGGCCCATGATCTTCGCCACATCAGCTGAACCAATGGATGCGGAAGACTGGTTACTAGACACCGAGAGGAAACTGGAGACTGTCGGATGCAATGATGAGGAGAAGGTACGCTATGCCACACACCAGCTTACCGGACCTGCAGCGGCATGGTGGGTCAATCTCAAGGCAGTTCAACCAACTGGAGGAGTAATCACATGGGATATCTTCAAGACGAAGTTTCGTGAAGCTCACGTGCCATCCAGTATAGTGGCACTGAAGAGGAAGGAATTCATGGACTTGGAGCAAGGTAACATGACAGTTACCCGATATGTGCATGAATTCAATCGACTGTCACGTTATGCACCAGATGATGTGGATACGGAGAGCAAGAGACAGCAGAAGTTCATGGAGGGACTTCATCCGTTCCTGTTGATGCAGTTGAGACTTGTCCGTGCAACAGAATTTCAAGATCTTGTGGATCGTGCCATTACCTTGGAGAATGACTATCGCAAGGTGCAAGAGGACCGGAAGAGGAAGTTTGAGCCGAGGCGACAGCAGTATCAGCAGAATAAGCCTCGTCGAGTGGTTTATGTTCAGAGGAATCAAGCTGGAGTTATACCTACTGGAGTAGCAAGCCGAGCACCGATACCTCCGGGTACGTGCTACACTTGTGGAGGAAGTCACTATGCACCACAATGCCCGAAGAAAGGAAATTGCTATGGTTGTGGTCAACCAGGACATAAGATCGGCGATTGCCCGAATCCAAAAGCTCAACAGCCACGACCTCAAGCACCGAAGCCAGCAGCACCAGCTCCAGGAGCAGCAGTTCGAGGCGGACGAGGTACTCAAGTCCGTGGCAGAGGCAAGGTTCACGGAAGGGTGAACCATGTGACCGCTGAAGAAGTTGGAACAGCAAGCGACGTGGTGATAGGTACACTACCTATCTCATCTCGTATTGGTATCGTACTTTTTGATTCTGGAGCAACGCATTCATTCATCTCTGAGGAATTCATGAAGGGGATACCTTGGGAAGCTAGTTCTTTAGAGAAGCATCTACAGGTGCAATCACCTGGAGGACCCATAAAGGTGGATAAGAAGATAGAATGGTTAGTCATAGAGATTAGTGGCTATGCATTCTTTGCTCACCTTTTGATCATACCGCTCCAAGGCTTAGATGTCATATTAGGCATGGATTGGTTAGCACGTCATAAAGCTCAGATTGATTGTGCTAGCAAGACCGTAGTTCTTAACCATTGGGTAGGCGGAAAAGTTATGTTTCAAGGTCAGAGGAACCCAGAAACTGAACCGGAATTTCAGTTAAACACCTTGGAAGAGAAGGGTATTGAGCAAATACCAGTTATTAGGGAATTTCCTGACGTATTTCCAGATGAGTTGCCGGGTATGCCACCAGATAGAGAGGTAGAGTTCACTATTGATCTGGTACCGGGCACATCACCAATAGCTCAAAGACCATATAGAATGGGACCCGTAGAGCTTGTGGAGTTGAAGAAGCAGTTGGACGAATTAGCGGAGAAGGGTTTTATCCGAGAAAGCACATCACCTTGGGGAGCACCAGTTCTTTTCGTTGATAAGAAGGATGGTAGCATTCGGATGTGTGTAGATTACAGAAATTTGAATAATGTAACCATCAAAAACAAGTATCCTTTGCCAAGGATCGATGATTTGTTTGACCAAGTTAAAGGTGCTGGAGTTTTCTCCAAGATAGATTTGCGATCGGGATACCATCAAATCAAGATCAAGCCGGAGGATATCCCGAAGACAGGATTTGTCTCTCGATATGGACACCACGAATACCTTGTGGTACCATTTGGACTGACAAATGCACCAGCAGTGTTTATGAACTTGATGAATAAGATCTTTATGAAGTATCTCGATAAATTCGTGATCGTGTTTATCGACGATATTCTCATTTATTCTCGGAGTGAAGAGGATCATGCAGAACATCTTCGAATAGTATTGCAGACTTTGAGAGAGCATCAGTTGTATGCTAAGTTCAGTAAGTGTGAATTTTGGCTAGATCAAGTCTCTTTTCTAGGCCATGTCATCACAAAAGAAGGAGTAGCAGTGGATCCGAAGAAGATTGAGGCAGTTGTAGATTGGAAATCTCCAACATCGGTCACAGAAGTCAGGAGTTTTCTGGGATTAGCAGGATATTACAGGAGATTCATAGAGGGATTCTCCAAAATATCCGGACCTATGACCAAGTTGTTGAGAAAAGATACCAAATTTCAGTGGACCGAAGCTTGTGAGAGCAGTTTTCAGGAGCTGAAGCGGAAACTCACTACCGCTCCAGTGTTAACATTACCGGAAAGTGGCAAGAATTTCAGTGTTTATTGCGATGCGTCCAAGTCAGGGTTAGGATGTGTGCTAATGCAAGACCGGAAAGTCATCGCTTATGCTTCAAGACATCTCAGACCGCATGAAGTCAACTACCCGACACATGATTTAGAGTTGGCAGCAGTGGTGTTCGCGCTAAAACAATGGCGGCATTATCTCTATGGATCCAAGTGCGAGCTGTACTCGGACCATAAAAGCCTGAAGTACTTCTTCACACAGAAGGAATTGAACATGAGGTAGCGAAGATGGCTTGAACTGATTAAGGATTATGATTTGGAAATCAACTATACACCAGGAAAAGCCAATGTTGTAGCAGATGCCCTGAGCCGGAAGTCTGAAATTCAACCGGAGAAGGTCGAAGATATATCCAAGCATATTCTTCAGGACTTGGACAAAGATAGAGTTGAGGTTGTAATCAACAAAGGTGGAGTCAGTGTTGCAGCTTTAGTGGTTCAACCGAATCTTCAGGATGAGATCAAGACACATCAACTGGAAGATAAGTTCATTGCGGAAGAGGTAAAGAGGATCAAAGCAAAGCAACCATCAGAATTTACCCTAGCGGAAGATGAATCGCTATGGTATAAGAATCGGATATGTGTTCCTAACATTCCCGAGATTAAGAAGGTGATTTTAGAAGAAGCTCACCAAACTCCTTACAGTATTCATCCCGGAAGTACGAAGATGTACATGGATTTGAAGGGAACATTTTGGTGGAACAACATGAAGCAGGAGATTGCTAAGTTCGTGTCAGAGTGTGACACTTGCTCAAGAATTAAGGTAGAACATCAGAATCCGGCAGGATTAATGCGGCCGTTACCGATACCACAGTGGAAGTGGGAGGAGATCGGTATGGATTTCATTACCGGATTACCGAGAACTCAAAGGCATAAAGACGCTATCTGGGTTATCATTGATCGGCTAACCAAGACAGCGCATTTTATCGCCATAAATCAGAACTATTCTTGTGAAAGACTTGCCAAGCTCTATGTTCAAGAGATCGTTAGCAAGCATGGAGTTCCCAAAAGGATTGTGTCTGACCGAGGATCGGTATTCACATCTGCATTTTGGCAACAATTACAGCAAGCTTTAGGTACTCAGCTCGATTTCAGTACAGCATATCATCCTCAGACTGGTGGACAGACGGAAAGAACAAACCAAACTCTGGAAGATATGTTGAGAGCCTGTGTATTTGACTTTGGAGGTACATGGGACGAACATCTCGCTTTGGCGGAGTTCGCATACAACAATAGTTACCAGAGCAGTATACAGATGGCTCCATTTGAAGCCCTATATGGTCGAAAGTGTCGATCACCGATATGTTGGTATGAGACCGGAGAGAAGAATCTCATTGGACCGGATCTTATCAAAGAGAAACAGGATGCAATAGCAATCATCCGAGAGCGGTTGAAAACAGCTCAGAGTCGTCAAAAGAGTTATGCGGATAAAAAGAGACGGCAGGTAACATTTGAGGTAGGAGACTTAGTTTATCTGAAAGTGAGTCCTACCAAAGGGGTGAAGAGATTCGGTATGAAAGGGAAGTTGAGTCCCAGATATATCGGACCATTCCAAATTCTTGACCGGAAGGGAGAAGTGGCCTATCAGTTGAAACTACCGGCCTCGTTATCGAAGGTACATGATGTATTCCACATCTCACAACTCCGAAAATGTTTGAAAGAACCAACCGATAGAGTGGAACAGTCGGAAGTGGAATTGCAAGATGATCTGTCTTATGTTGAAAAGCCGATTAAGATTCTTGCTGAAGAATGGAAGCAGTTGAGGAATCGAGCGATCAAATATTGCAAGGTACAATGGAAGAATCATCCTGTCCGAGAAGCAACGTGGGAGAAAGAGGAAGATTTGCGTAGGGACTACCCGTCCTTATTCAGGTACCTCATCTTTAATTTCGAGGACGAAATTTCTTTTAAGGGGGGTAGGATGTGAGAACCCTAATTCTAACGTTAGTCGAGAGAGGCGTGAGGAGGAAGTTGTGGAGCAACTCGCGCTGCTGAGTTGTTTCGAACCTATCGAGCTACGTTGAGAGTTAGTCGAGAGGGGGAGGAAAATTGTTGTGCATTCGCATTCATCGCATACATGGCATTTAGAATTCATGCAAGATAGAATGCAAGTAGAATTTAAATAGAAACTTTATTAATTCAAATGCATGATACAAATGTTAATGATACAACATTGTTACAAATGAATAAAGAAGAAGAAAGAAAATTACATGATCAATATTCTACCTATACATCATCTAACCTAACTTGTGAACCGTCGGGTCTTCAAATTCTTTAAGTCGGAGAGGGATACCGAGAGCCGAAGGGGGAAGTCCTTCGGGAATGTAGGCGGTCATCCCGGGTCAGCGAGTATGGGCACTCGAGACCGTTGGGAATCGTGCCGTTGCTATAGGAGGCAAAAAGTTTCTAACCCTATATTTTTAAATACGTGTGGTCTTATCGGCACAGTTCCGCCGACGTCCGCAGAGTTAGCTGCGGGGGCAAAATAGTGCCGACGACCTAGAGTAGATTTTAGTTTTCGGAAATAGTTTTATAAAACATTTTTGTTTTCGAAAATGTCCGAGGGCCACGTGACTAAGACCCCCATCCGACAAAACCTAATATTTTTATATGTTAGAGGGAAGAGGTGAGAGGTAAAAATAATTTTATTTATCCTATGCTAAATTGCCTCCATAGCCTTGTTTTTTAGAAGAAATCATTTTCGCAAAAACCAAATAAAGGAAAAGGGCAGCCACCTATATTCATCCTTTTAGCCCACATGAACTGACCAAGGTCAATGCCCTTAGAAAATGAGGCAACAATCCATCAAATAGTACATCTAGTAGTCATTCCATGCAATGTGAACCAAGCAACAAGTGTGAACAGAGCAGCAACCATCGAGTGGATCTCAAGCAGCCAACAAAAATTATTCAAGTGAATAGCTTAGTTTCCAAGGCAGCCATAGATTTTTACTCAAATAAAAATCTGGAATAGATAGGCACTAGACCAGCTGAATGGCTTAACCAGCAGCCCACGTAGCTAAAATAAGCAAGCATGAGGTGGCCAAACTTATCAAGGGAACTGCCCAACCGACCTAAGCAGCAAGAACTAGTGTAAAAATATGGGCAAGGCGACCGAGTAAAGAGTGGTAAGGCAGCTGAGTAGCATCAGCACTACAGCACCAATCAACCAAAAGCATCATTCCCTCAGAGAGTGGAGAGCAGTAAGGATAGAGACTACCAGCAAGAACAAGGGAGGCAAGCTCCAGGAAACAAGCCACTAGAACATCAAGAGAAGCTGCAGAGGAGGAGAAGGAGCATAGGAAAGAAGAGCAGACCACCATCAAGTAGAAAAGGGGAGCTAGAGCAAAAGGGAAGGTCACCAGGGGCTTCTAAAGCTCCAATCGGCCATTGACCAGCTTTGAGAAGGTAAAACCCTGCCCAGGTTATTATAGCTCGCATATGCATATAGAACTGGGTTTAAAGGACCCTCAGAACCATTATTGCATCACAGAATTGAAAGGGACATCTGTAGAATCTGTTCTTACCTATTGGCACTTAAGGAATATCCCAGGCAAATTCTCAGGTTATAGGTTCATCATAGGGTGTTCGAGTAGGCAATCTGTGTAGAGTGTTCTGTTCTTATCAGTTTTCAGGAATAACTTTTCAAGTATAGCAATCTGTCCTTATCAGAAAGTAAGCAAGAATAAGTGTAATATATATGTTCCTTCAGTCAAATGGACTGATATGCATACCATGGGGAAAGTAAAGAACTAAGAGCAAGTGTAGTAGCCTGTTCTTACAGTTAAATAATCTGATCAGGAGTAAACCACAAGCATGGTAATCATCGAGTTGAACCGCATACAGCAATCCTAAACCAAGCCAAATCACAAGTGCACGTGATCAAGCATAAAATCTGTTCTGATCAAAAATTAAGCACACGTATGTCGAACCAAATTCCCAAATCAATCAACAATGGAGGAACCCTAGAATGGGTTTGGGGAAAATGGGGAGATAGAGAAGAGAAGAAGGGCCACTTACCTGAGGATGGCGCACCGCCGGGTTGCGGAGGCGGCCAACTCCTCGCCGTCCGGCGGCGGTGGCCATAGCAGGCGGCGTCAGCTCGAGGGGAGGCGGCACAATCGGGAGGTAGCACGCCCGAGCAAGGGAAGCGCCCGAGGCAGCAAGGGCCGCTGACGACGGAGGGGCGCCGGACCGAGGCCAACACAGCGGCGACGCATGCTCGGGAGGGGCCGAGCGTGGGGCGGCGCCGAGCGAAGCGGCGCAAGGTGGCGGCGTGGTCACCCGAGGAAGAAAAGGAGGCAGGCGGCGGCGGCGCACGTGGGAACCGTAGGGGAGGAGAAGGACCGCGGGGACCGGCGGGGCGAGCCAGGAGCCGGAGCGGCACCGGATCGGACGGCGGCGGCGAGAGGCGCGCAAGGCGGCGGCGTGGGTGAGTGAGAGAATGAGGGAAGGTTGGGGATTTTTGAAGAGAGTAGGGATTAGGGATTGAGGAAGAATAGGGGGCCGGATGCGGGTTTGACCAAGAGGAAAAAAAAAGAAAAAGAAGAAGAGAGATAGGAAAAGAGAAAAGGAATAATGGGATTAGATGAAAAAAAATGGAGAAAGAATAAAAAGGGTACCAAAAATTAAAGGAAAAAGGAACTTAAAACAACTCAAACTAAAGGCTATCCTAAGTTAGACAAGATGTATTATTCTTTAAGAGAGAGTTTGAACCCTAAATTAGTCCTATTGAAATTTTAGCAAACCTTTTAAAGAAAGACCCTTGAACTAGATATGGATGTTGAATTCTAAATAAATAGTTGAGAAATAAAAGGGGTTAAGAGAAAGAAAAGAATAGAAATTAAAAATGTGTTCCATTGCTTCTTTTCCTTTAATACTTAAATTCTAAACTTGAATTTGGATTCTTTTATTGAATAGGATATATTACTCTTTCCTAAGAAGGTTAAACTTTAACTTAGTTCATAAAACACTAAGTCTAATATTTGAGCTACCTAGAGAAGTTTAAGAGAAAAATACTAAGCTCTAAGTGAATCCGAATCGAATGTTAGATTGATTAGGGTTAATGCTATAAGAGAATTGATGTAGGGGTGAAGTTGATTTAACCTAATTGAAGTCAATGTGAACCCTAACATAATTGATGCCTGATTATTCATCTAGTTAATTCTAGATAGTTTAAAGAATGTTGAGTTAAATTATGTTTAACTTCCATTAAAATGTGTTAATAAATATATCATCTCATGCACTCAACGCCATGTCATTTCATATCATCGCATGCATATATCGCCATAGTAACTGCATTCATATTGGAATTTCTTGAATTAGTCCTTATCGGACTTTGTTATCTTTTGCTAGAAGCCGGAGTTCAGCAGTTAGGACCGTCGAACTCCACTACCTATCCGTTACCAGGCAAGTCCAGTTTCTTGTTCATGTCCGTTGAGAATGTTCTTCGATTTCCCTCTTGTCTATAACATGCACTGAAAACCTAATTTCTAAAGATGAATCAACTGTTGTTTTGTTTTGGATCGCCGGTTTTTGGGTGATCGCATGGCGGGTGGTGAAATCCTGGTATGGGTGCAGTTTGGCACATTTGGGAAGGTGGATTTCATCACACGGGAAAGTTTCATATAAGGTTAATGCAACCAATGATCGATTGTGCTTAAGGGCCGTAGTGATCGCGCATACCACATACCCTGTATGGGCGGGGCTGAGCTAAAGTACCCTTTACCCTAGGTCTATACTCCCCCGGGAAAGGAAGACCTCAATAGTTGTATGCGGGGTATCAGCTATTGGGAAGGTGGCGCTAGCCGTTGGCTATCCACAACACGTTGTATCCGGAGTATCAACGTGAGACTGGTAGTCCTTGGCCTGATTGTGCAGGACTGCGACGCGGAGTATAACCGAGCGGGCGGTGAAACGGCTCTGTGATTTGACGGTCTGGTAGTGCATGTGACGACATGAACTCCATGACTATGATCGTTTGTGGGTACAGTTGTGCACCTCTGCAGAGTGTATAGAAGTGTGGCATTCTCACTCCGTGTTCCCGGTTGGAACTGCGAACCCGGCAAGAAAGGGATTCATCGGGAATCCTAGCAGCTTGTGAGACATGAGATCATTAGTCTCTTTAATTAAAACTTGACTCTCTTACCTTCTCCACCTGTATTGCTTTTGAGAGAACGTTGTCGTTCTCAGTAGATAGTGCATCAAACACCTCTTTGCTATTCCTGGACTTGTTGAGTACCTTTTGTACTCATCCCTCTATCTAATTCCTTTGAGTAGATTGCGAGCCGACGACGGAGGAGGAGGTGATCTACGTCGAGGTCGACGATGAAGCTCTTGAAGAGCAGCCGATGACGAAAGAGGACGAAGGCGTCGACTACTACGTCGAGTTCCGCGACGAGGACAACGCCGAGTAGTGTAATAGGTCGTAAGAGTGATTAGGTGTAGATAAGACTTTTGCTGTAACCAAACAATAACGGTTTTAAATTCCCCGTACTTTTGGGAATGTATTGTAAGTCTTATGTTGTAATTCGAGTTTGTAAATTATGTTTGTATCATATGGACCGCTGCAATGCTTCTGTCGTGCCACTCTGTCACACGCACTACCCGCGGCACAGTAGCGTTCAACACCGCAACGGGCGATGCGTGGGAAGAGAGGAGCGAGCGGCGCCGCGGCAACTATGGCCCATCGCGTGCCCCCGCGGCGCGGGCGGGAGAATGGTTTTGATGGCCTCCGCGCCTGGCAGAGCGGCGCATGGGACTCGTAACACGTTCTTGCCGAATACTGGGCCAGCTAACCAGACCCCGTGCGAGGTCGCATAATTTGATTCGAGATCGGCAGCCCATGTTTGGCCGAGGCGAATTACGGCTGAGTGGCGCGGAGCGGCGTAATCTTATGCCTCGCAGCACGGTGCTATTTTCCTTTTCAGTTTTGCTCGGCCAAGGGCCCAATACGAGTGCAATGTTGGATTCTTTTTAAGAGTCTGACGGGAACACTCTTTCAATTAAAATTAAATTAAGTAATAACTATAAGTGTCCTGTTTTGTAAGGGGAGACATGACCAAAAACCCACAAAGATCAGCATGCGGATTACTCACCCCTAAAATTGACACTTCGACTACGCATTCTAAGGTCGGCTAAAGCAATGCTCGCCACCTCCTGGTAGGTTAGTCTTCTATCGGTGAAGATCAATATTTTGGATTCTAGTCATGTCTTCGTACAATCAATACGTTTTCTTTTCCTTTTTCATCAACTCTTCTCCAAATTTAACTAGCAACAACAAAACTGTACACGTGCTAATTGCTCCCCCCTAAAAAAAGAGAGCCTAAAGTGGACCCTCTATGCCATTAACAGTTATGCTAAATATTATCTGAATTTTGTTAGATTTCAATCATCTATTTTCACCTCTCTGTCGAGCCTCCTCCTCCATCCCACTCTTGTGCCTTCCTCCTATATAGTGCCACCGACCACGGGAAGGAGGAGAGCTGTGGGCGAGTTCATCAGGCAGGTGGAAGACAATGTTGTAGAGAGAATGATAGGAGGTGGTGAGCGGTAGGATAGAGGGCAGCTGCAGTGGAGCTATGGGAGGAGGCGTTAGTGGCGGCAGCAAGGCAGGGTTGGTGGCGAGGCTGGGAGGTAAAGGTGCACGGTTTGAAGAATTTACAAGAAGCGAAGCGAGAGAAGAGCCATTAGATTTAGATCCATCGGTTTAGAAAAATGATTCCAAACCTTAAATATTTCAATCGAGTGTTAAGCAGACAATGCCATTCAAGCCGAAGAAAGCACGAGTGAAAACACAATATGTTAGCTAGTCATGCCATGCCATCGATTACGGAGTGGACGACACGCCTGTGCATAACTTCCAAGCAAACAACGAAACAAGGATGCCAAGCCACTATCCTGGAGTACCAGTACATAGCCCGTTTGTTTTCCTTAGCGAACGGCAAAGCAGAGAGAATTCGCGACCGGTCCGCACTGCAAACCCTGTCGATCGCGAGATACCGCCCCGGCCCCTCGCCCGCGCTACACACCACAAGCCCGCGGCCGTTGCCGGACCCTCCTCTCGTCGCGTATATGCAGAGAACAACTGGGCGCCAAGCGCAGCGCGACAAGTCGCAAAAGCAAAGGCAGCTGCGCATGCAGCCGTGATCGATCGATCGATCGATCGAATGGGCGCCTGTCACGCCGTCCCCGTCCAAATCCGAACCCAACCAAACCAAACCCCCCGGGGTCGTTTCGCCGGACCGCATGATTACACCCCCTCCCCAAGTACCGTCCTCGCGCCAGAAGTCCGGCGCCCGGGCGCTAGCGGACAGACACCGGAAATTATGGCGGCGCGACGAGGCACACACTGACTGCATCGATCGATCTGCATGCACGGATCGAGTTGACGCCCGATCGATCGACGCGACCCGCGCGCCCGGTCCTCATTATTCGATGGAAACGTCTCATCAACTGATCAGCATCCCTGAGACAATATGAGTAGATACATAGGAGCTAGCAAGTAGCCAAGTTTCGAGGATAGTTTTTGCATTACGTATATAGTACGTGGAATATATGTGTGCATTTACTATTAGAGTTCTCACAAGATTTACTCCCAACTCTAACAATTTTGTGCCCATATATATCCGTGGATTAAACTAAATAGCGACTATCGCTCTATAACATTACCTAGCGACCTTTCAACCATGTATTCTACACATGTCATGTCTTGTCTGAAACTGTGTCGTGAGGAGCAGGAGGCGCACGACAGCAGCAATAGATGGTGTATGCATGTAGAATAATTCGAATTCGCTGAGGTCATCAAAGATTTCTTTTAGTATGAATACATAAAATATTTTATCTACTAAATCATATGACATATCCACACTCTGTTCTCACTGTTGATTTCATTGTGATGAGACCCCAAAACTATATCCCCTTTGAATACTTTCTCATAAGTTTTTTTGACCACGTAAGTTACCATGTAGTAATACACGGGTTACCAGGACACCAGTATAGAGTTATCATGTTGTCTGCCAGATCACTATTCCCTTGTCATGTATGTCCATCTTTGGAAAATATATAAACATCTCAATGTCCTACTGCAATTATCAGATTGCTGTTACATAATTATCAGCAAATAAAGTACCTTACCAATATATCTCTAATCCTGTCTTCAAGCAAACGATATCAGTATATAATTATCTGACTATTTTCCTGTAGTTATCAGCACGTAATAATGCATACCCCATATTTCTAAGCCCGTCAAGGTGAAATTAATGGCTTCATGTCATACATTTAAGCCTAGAGGGGAATGATAAACTCATCCAAGAAACATTATCAAGTATCAAAGGGTGGGAGCAAGATTTAACCATCCAATAACACACTGACTACAACATGATAACTCATCACTGATAACGTGATAACTCATACATTAGCACGTGGTAACTAACGAGGGCAAAAAAAAGTTGTCAAAATATAACCATGTGGATCTAGTTTTGTTGTATTCATCACGGCGGATCCAACAGTGAAAACAGATTGTGAATTGGATATAAGGTTTGAGAGTTAAAACATCTTGAATTTTTGAATAGATGGAATATTCAATGGCGGCTGCTAACTTGGACATACTTAAGGTTCATCTAGCTATTAAGGGCGTGTTTGGTTGGGCTGT
>JAGXJF010001090.1:0-13702 GCA_019208055.1 Stipa capillata
GTGATGGTGGCTTGATGCGTCAAGGGCCGTGACTGCAGTTGGTGGACAGGTAAAGCCTAGATTTGCTAGTTTCTTTGAGTCCATAGGAAAAACCCGTACTATCAAGAGGGATGATGCAGTAATGATCTGTGGAGGTTCTAATTGCTCAATGCTCAGGATGTTGGACAGTGGCAATAATGCTTTGAGGTTAGTGGCCCTGTGTCAATAGTTTTGCACAAGTGTGAAACTGGTTTTGTGCTTGCACTCTGTAGTGCTAGCAGTAGAAAACCCTAGGGGTTAGAGTCACCGGTGTGACACAGCTGTGTCACAGGTGGTCTAGCACTCTGTGACTCTGGTACATCTCTGTACCAGGGGAGAGCTTGTAAACGCTAAGAAACCTACGCTGCGATGGCTTGTCTGCTGAGTCGGAGGGCTGTCGGAGGTTCTCTCCTTATTACGTTTCAGAGAGTGTTGTGCACTGAGGGCATGTCATGTGCCAGGACCGGGCTGAGTAGTGCTACTACGTCAACTAAGGGTTCACCTATGTCAGCCTCCGGTGACACAGTGTCGGTCTGCCCGAGCCAGTTATAGGTTGGGTGTAGTGTGTAGTTGTGTCACCGGTGCCTGTCACCGGTGGTTCACTTAATCCTACGTGGCAACAGTGTAACGGTCGGGTTCCTACAAACCCTATATATAGGGGACCAGGGGAGGTCTTCGACCTCGACCAACCAACCTTTGGAAATCCAGTGAATCATATTCAACCGTTGCAAAGCCTCTTCCCACCGAACAAAAGCCAAAGTTTCCTAAGTGTCAGTTCGGGAGAGTTAGAGTTCTTGAGCAAAGAGCATTGGTTCCTCCAAGAGTTGTTGCTGCTGAATCTATTACTCTTGGAGTGTCTACTCCTAGATGGGCGTAGGAGTCGCTGGTATCACCCAAGCTTGTGTAGGCTGAACCAGACGTTTGTGAAGGTGAATCGAAGTCTACCTGCTGCAAGTAAAAGGACTTCCACAAGCAAAGGAAGAGGCCTGAATGTTAGGTACTTGGAGAACAAGCACGATTTGGTGCTGGCGATCTCTTTGGAGTAGCCTCTCCAATGGAGACGTACCACTCTATGAAGAGCTGGGAACTTCGGTGAAAAACACACTGTCTCCTTGAGTACTTTCCTGTATTGTCTTAGCTTCCTGCTTGCTTGCTTGCTTGTGAGATCTTACACTTATTCTGTTCATCTGTTATAGATCTCCTTTATACCTGTGTTTCATTAGCTGTGTTTCAGTTGCTATATATCTTATCTCACACCTGAGTTAGTTACCTGTTACACAGGCACATTGATTGCTCATCATTTACTAAGTCCTTAGAACACCTGTGTTAGGCATCTGTGTGACAGCTGCATGCTAATTTACACATCATCTGTTGCCTGTGTCACTCACCTGTCACATAGCTAGCTAACCCTGGTTCTTGTTTAAGGCTTAACCTGTTCAATCAAGTTAAAAGAAGTTATTTTTGTTAGCCTCCTATTCACCCCCCTCTAGCCGGCACCTTCGGTCCTTTCAACTCCGGTGGTGCCACATTGGGTTCTAATGCTCATGGTGATAAGGCTGGTATTATAATAGGGGAGTGCATCGAAGCTACCACCAAAAGCTTGCAAGTTAGCTGTGACTGGTCAAGGAAGATGTCCCTCTTGGGCCACTGGATAAATGTGCCCTTGGTATCCTCTAGAATTAAGATCTCATCATTCAGCAGAATCGGGAGCTTTATTTGCTTGAAAGTGTTGTTGACGCCATCGATGTTCACCTTTGCATGTGAAGGGGCTAGGGAAACATTGTATACCCTCTACTCTCCTGATGTTGGATATACTAGCCCCCAAGCTACATCGACCGGTTCATCCATGCCCTGAATCTGCACTTTAATAGTGCATTTTGTCGCCACCTACATAATGATGCACACTATTAGCCAAGGGGTCTAAAATGATATTGTGTGGTGCATTGCAAAGATATAATGCTCTTTTCCTCGATCTCATCAGAGGGAACGTGCCTTCCTATAGCCAATCGACGCATAGCCACTCCTACGGCCAATTGGGCTGCATGCAATGGTTGGTTTGCTTCTCCCAGCTTGAAACTTTATTCTTAGGTCATTTAGAACCTCTTCTTTAAGCTCTTGATGCTTGCATTTTTCTTCAAGCACTTTCCTCACTCTTTTGCGTTCGTGTTTCGCCTCCAATTATTGGTTGCGCCCATATTTCCATCAACAGAGGGACCTACACCTCGCGTGCGACTGGGGTGCTCCAGGTTTCCCAAGCCCCTCTTCTAGTATATCATCCGAGAAGGTTCCAGCTTGAGATGCTGAATCGAGTTCAAGCTGCAAAATCCTGAATTTATGTTCTAATTGATACGAGGTTAGTCATAAGGTGTAATACTATATAGGCTCTTCGATATCTCACCAAGCGTCGATGAGCTAGCTCATCAGCTGAGTTGTTGAATTTGGGTTGGGCTAAACCCGAAGTGGTATTAGATGTTGCCCTTGCTTTAGCCAAGCTCTCATCCTCGTATCATGGATGTTCACAAATAGATTTGGGGCAGTGGACTGCGATGCATGCTGATCCTCCCTTTCCCACTTCTTCGACATGCCCGCGTAGCTGGCTGTGCCAAAATGGTGGAGGTGCTTGTTTCTCTTCGAGAGGGCCCTGTTCTGTTCACTCCTTTGCCAAAAATTGTGTGATGTCTTCATCCTCACAAATTCAGCCCAAATCTCGGGACTAATCATGGAAACTTCTTGAATGGTTGCTCATCGGCGTCCACGTACTCCGTCACCTGCGTGGTCCTGCAATTCTTCCACGCCTTGCATGCTGTCATCTTGGCAGCTCGTTCCATGCACGCCTCCCATTCATCTCTTACGATGTAGTAGACCATGATTTACTTTGTTGTCGCTTCGAGCTACGTTTTGCTGACCTTCTTCCAGCTTTCAAGGGTGATAGGCACCTGCTCTCGTGCTACGATCCCGTAGATGGTTAAAAACATCTTCCTCACGTCGTCAAGCTCGAGAGGGGCCCCTGATTCATCTACAGCAGTCACAATATACTTGACATCCAGCCTTTTTGACCGCTTTCTTCCCTCTCCCTGCCTCTTCTTGCTCACGGCAGTGGTAGTTGTCTCAGTAGATGGCCCTGGGGGGATGTGTGACGTACAGGGGCTATTAATTAAAACTAATTAACTAGCATATTAAGAACATGTATATCTACCAGAACATATATATCTAACATAAATCTACTGGAACATATATATCTAACTATAAGAAAATAATCTACTAGCATGTATATCTAACATATAAAAAATTAATCATAGAACATATATATATATATAGCATATAAGAAATTAATCTACTAGCATGTATATCTAACATATAAGAAATTAATCACAGAATATATACATCTACCATATTAGGACTTAATCTACTAGCATGTATATCTAACATATAAGAAATTAATCATGAAACATATACATCTAGCATATAAGAAATTAATCTACTAACATATATCACAAAAAAAATCTAACGTTTCACAGAAAAAGAGTAACCCAGGCCGGTGGCGGGGCTGGTCGGGGAGGGGAGGCCGGTAGTGGGGATGGTCGATGAGGGAATGCCGGTGGCGGGGCTTGTCAGGGGGTTCGCTCCAGTGACCTCCGGGAGGCCCGTTGAGCTGGCCCTAGCTTGGGCACGGCCGCTGTGGGTCATCCTGGGCGGTAGGGAGGGCAGCGGCGGGGGACAGTAGCGGGGAACCTGCGGAGAGAGCGTCAACGTCCGGGAAGGAATGTTGGCAGCAGGGACATCAGTGGGCGTAGGGGACGACACAGGCGTAAGGGACGATGACGCGCAGAGGGGAAGGCACTGGGCAGCAAGGCAAAAAGCGACCTGGAAACTTTGGCTGGTGTCGTGCCCTCGAATACTTATACGGAAGAGATATCTCAGCCAGTTATGAGACCAAAACCGATTGAGATAACTTATTATCTCAATCGATTCACTTCAAAAAAGTGACTAAGATAATCGCAACAGCCAAATTTTCCAATTCCGGCGCCACATTTTGTTGCGCCACTGTTTGCATTAGGGTTTTGCATTTCAAATATGGTTTGAAAATGTAATACCCATTTCAATTTTGTGAATTAGGTCATGCATTTCATCTAGCATACATGTCATTATCCCCGCACCAACTCTTGCATAAACTCAAATGTGGACAAACTATATTTTATAGAATACGTACATATCTCATCCTTCGTAATTGGTTCAAGCAAACACCAATCAACTTATTTGAATAACCTCAACGAACATCAATAGTAGTGGGTGAGGGAAATCAGTGACCCTTAGCTGGACCAGCCTATAAATGTCTTCTCCATGAAATTTCATCCAAAAATATTATGATTTCCTAGCTCAATCGAAGTGTTTGCATTCAAATGGCTAAATGGCAGAATTAAGGTAGGTGTTAGGCAATACTTCAATGGGGGAAAGGTTCCAAAAATTTATATTTAGCTATGAAAATGGGTACTCTACCTACAAATAAATTTTTGTTTAGGGCCTAACTACAGTTCAAACCCACTTTTGGGGCAGATTTGAATTTGAATTCGAATCTGGGCCCAACAATTTTTAAATGATCTCAAATTTTACTGTAGGCTCTACATGCCACCTTGTGCATTGTGTAAAAATTTCAGATTATTTGGAGTTGGTTTGGATGCTCAAATCAAATAAATGGTGGTCCTATTGCTAGAAAAAGGGAAGAAAAACAAAAACAAAAACAAAAAGGTTTCGGTTTGGGCCGAGGCTCTTGGGCCGCATCCGGCCCAGCCCGCTAGCCCCAGAACCCGCCTCTCCTTTTTTCACGTTCCGCCTTCGCCTCAGGAAGATGCCTCGGCTGTTTGCGCCTCCTCCCTCCCCTGACAGGTGGGCCCCCCTGTCGGGGCCCCTTCTCCACGTTGCCGCCGCCGGGTGGTCGTGGTTGGCGGCGCTGCCACCGCGGCGTCCCGACCGCCGCCCTTTTTAAGCCGACCGAGCCACCCCTTCTCTTTTTTTCTCTCCCCATTCCAACCCTAACTCCCTCTCCCTCCACTGCCGAGCTCCCTCACCACGCCGAACTAAAAAGGCAACAACTAGAATTCTAAAAAAATAACTTTAGGGTTTAATGCAGGCAGCATGTATGGTTATCTAAGTCGGTTCCTCTGGAGCGCCGACTGCATAAATATATTATAGTCGGTTTCACCAACTAAACCGACTGAGATAGTATGTTATCTTAGTTGGTTGCCTTTCCCGCTGTGGACCGAACCGACTGAGATAGAATATTATCTCAGTCAGTTTTGTTGACTGAACCGACTGTAGTATGTTATCTCAGTCGGTTTCTATGGGTTAACCGGCTGCGATTACTTTGGTTAATAAAAACCGATTCGTCTCCCTCCTCTGGAACTTCACAAAGTTTTCAACTCCCGCCTTTCTCGCAGGACCCGCCGCCGCCTCTAACCGCCGCTGCTCCAGCCGCCTCAACCGCTGTCCCTCCTCCGAGATGTCCTCCCGACGCATCGGACGAAGTCCCCAAGCCGCCGAGCCGCCGCCACCGCTGTTGCCCGGGCTGCCGCCGATGTGGCCCAAGCTAGTGCCTCCGTCGCCCGAGCCGCCGCTACCTCCTCCCCGGTCCACCACACAAGGTACGTGGTGCTACAGCATTATGGGATTTGGAAACAAAGCATGTCGATCCTGTGCACATATTTTTCCTGATTTTTCTCATGATTCTCGTGGGGATTTGGGAGATGGAAGAACCGAGAGCTTGTGAAAATGTCAATTATGTGAATGGACTCCTCTCAATTGTTGAGACTGCGAGAGGAGGCAGCTATGTCTAGTAAACTGGTATGTTGACTATCCGAGAATGGAAGACTGTTATACTAGTTACAAGCACTTGGTACTCATGGTCTGATTATCTGCATGCTTATTCCTGCGGCTGCAGCCAGCACTGTACTTCTTCCATGCGTACCTTTTCATAATGCAACTTAATTGCTCTTAGATAAACCTTTTGTGATGCCACTATGAAAGGGAAGGCTACTTGCAACAACAACCAATATACTCATTGGTTTGGAAATCTGGATTATCTGCAACATTGTCTTTCACTTTTGCTAAATAACTACTACATGATATAACCTTAATCATGGTTTAATGTTTGTTTGTCATTGCAGTAGATTTTCAAACTACAACTAATTTTGTATGTTTCTTTCATATAATCCATTCGTTCTGTCTGCAAATGTTAGTTGCCACGGGAACCACGGAGTCAAACTTTTGAAAGCTTTGGCCACTGGTATATATAAACTTATATTCAATGACTGCAAAAATAATGTGAATGAATTTGTCTTACAAAACTCTTTCACAATATGCATTCAGTGATAGTTTTGATAGCATATCATTGCTTGAAAGTACCTCTTTGGGGTTGGAAGAACAAAATCATACGGAACTTTGTAAAAAAAATGCAAATAGCTAGATTCCGTAGACAACATCATAAAACTTGCATTAATATGACTTCTGAAAAATCCGTCACTACAAAATTTATGAACCTATTGTTTCTATTTTGCTTTACTTATCCTCTCTATGTACTTTCCTCTATTATCCCAAGATCACCAGACAATGGCGACTCTCGGTTGCCGTCGCCACCTAGGCCATCCGGCGACACAACCAGCACATCTAGGTCTAAGAAAAAGGCCCGTCGAGGAGAAGGAAGGAAACGGTCGAAGAGACCAGATGCGAAGTACACGGTCATGCACTTGCATGACTTAGGGGCACCAGACGAGCCTGAGAACACAAGGAGGAAGTTCGGCATGGTCTACGGCATCGTAGCAAGAGAGCGGGTCCCAATCACTTTAGAAAGTTGAAAGAGAGTGGGAACAAAACAGCTCACTGCGATTTTGGGGGAAATATTGGGATATTTCATCTTCCTCGAAGAATGGAAAGCTCGTATCGAGCGAGTTGCTAAGATGACAGCCTACAAGGCTTGGAAGAACTGAAAGACTGTGCTCGTCAACGAGTACGTGTATGCCGAGGTGGAGCCTTTTGGGAAGTGGCCGATGATTACTCCTGAGGTTTGGAACGAGTTCGTCAAGATGAAGACGACGGAAGAATTCAAGCTGAAGAGCGAGCAAAACCAGGAGCTCTCTAAGAGAAACAAGCACCCACACCATCTAGGGACTGCCAGCTACGCGGGAATGAAGAAGAGATGGGAAAGGGAGGATGAGCAGGCATCGCAATTGGATGCCCCTCCTAGATTTGCGAACATCGCGGATGTGAGGACCAAATCCTGGGTTAGAGCCAGGGCATCTGCATCGACATGGGCTTCAGGTGACCCAGCATTTGAGAACCCAGCTAACGCACAAGTGTACAAATGTTTGGAGAGATATAAGTCCCACCTTAGTCGTACTAACAACTTGTCAATCATACCAATTGTAGTAACAAATAATTCTGGCTTTTGCAGCTGGAGTTCGATGCGTCATCCCAGGCTGGCACCTTCATAGGAGATGTGCTCGAAGAGAGCTTGGGAAACCCCGGGCACCCAGGTCGCACGAGGGGTATAGGTTCCCTCGTTCCCCACAAGTATGGACTCTCCCAGGCTTTGGAGGCGAAGCGCGAACGCAAAAGGGCGAGGAAAGCTGCTGAAGAACAACGCAAGCGCGAAGAGTTCAAGCAAGAGATACTTCGGGACTTAAGAGCGGAGTGGATTCTAACTCCACGACAAGAACAACCAGTATAATAGTACGACCTCCCTACTCGCCAGGAAGATACAACTTCTACCTTCCCCTGTGATGAGATCGAGGTATTCTTGATATACCTTGAAAAATTATTCCACATAAGATTATTTGTGGCCTATTGGCTGAAACGCGTTCTTTGATGTAGGCTCCCACGAGATGCACGATTCAAGTTAGGTTGGTGGGCATGGATGATCTCGTGGATGCCGCTTGGGGGCTAGTGTTCCCAGCAACAGGAGAGCAAAGGATACATAACGCCCCCCTAGACCCTATGAATGCAAAGGTGAGCATCGATGGGGTTAACGACACTTTCAGCAAGCTGAAGCTCCCGATTCCACTAAACAATGAGATCTTAACTCTAAGTCAAGCCAAGGGGACATTCATCCAGTGGCCCAAGAGGGACAATGTCACGGACCCGGGAATTACATATGATTAGGGGAATGAATGGTCGCCAAGGGCCGAGGGACCAGTCGACCTGGTGGCATAGTACCTGCGCCGTACTCACTGAGGCGGAGTGATTCAACACCTGACCAACGCAAGCCGGCCGGAAGCGACTAAACTTCCCAGAACCACATACAATTCCCCGATCCGGTGAAGGTTTAGAGTCGTTCCCGAATTCTACCATGCAAAGCAAGGTCGGAGGAGCCCAGCGATTCTACCCACACCCTAACCTAGCTCGGAAGCTAGTGGGTCGCTCGAAAGCCCGGTAGAATACACCCACACCCTGCCTGGCTGGCACAGCATCTCAGCCAGCGGGTCACTCAACCGATTCCTGCTCGACCTAGTAATAAGAGGAACGGCTTTAACTCTTCACGGCATACCCATACACGTCATCTCATTCACGCATGGTGTATGAGCAGCCCCAATAACAACTTGTATATCACAACAAAGCACTACGATAAGATAATAATACTAGCTGTCCACCTTGTGAACAAAAGATTACATCACTCGGCTATAACCGAAAGTTTTAGTCAAATCCATAAAGTGAAACGAGTAGCAGTGGATGGAATAAACAAGACCCACAGCAGCGCATCAACCGCTGTCCAAAACATTCCCACAAGAACTCCCATAAGTCGAACACTACCGAGGAAACCACAATTTCAAGCATCGTCGAAAAAGTCCTCGACCACCGGCTCACCTGCAAGCTCTAGGAATAACCTAGATGAGTACAAAAGTACTCGCAAGACTTATTCGTGCTTGATTAAATGTCCTACACATGGATTTACTACAACAGGAGTAAACATGATGCTTCTCAGAGTAACAATATACAAATTAAGAACATAGCATTAACAGTGTGAAGTAAGGACAAGGTAGGTAACATGCTAATCAGGTTACATACAGACCAAGGTCCAACCACCACAACATCCATTTAACCAGTTCCAAATCAATTGGGGTAGCCCATATGTCAAATCCAAATTGATCCATCATATACACATTTCCAATTAATCTCTCGGACCGATACCAACAACTCAACCACTGCAGGTATAGTGAGTGCATAACCGTTTGGAGGTAGCGAGCCTCCAAGGGGCGTGGAGACTTACCTCAACTATGCCTCAGTGATGGTTCCCGCTAACGTTCCCGCGGTGATAAGGGATTGTGACACGCTGAAATAAGGTTGGTGTGACGACAAAACTCTACTTACTCCTGGGTCGCCTTCAAACTTCAATTAACACCAACCGTACCCATTGTGCACGCCCTCGGCTCTCCCAACTCACTTAACAATTTGGTTGAAGAGCCATAAGATGTTCTCAACGTAAGATACATCCTACACATGCTAGTGTACGCAACCTTGCGAACGATAAACAGGTAAACATCCACACACATAGCACATATGAATAGGGCATACACAAGAGTACGGAAAGTAAAGATGCAACAAGCTCTGCTTGCCTTGCTCAGGTTGTTCCTGGTCTTGCGTGGAGTCGTAAGCCGTGTGGTCTCCTTCTTCAGGTTCTGTTGTAACCAATTCGAGGTACCGGAAAAGAAACGGCAAAGAAGACAATGAGACCCAGCATGTATGCATGATGCGAAAGTTGGATATGCAGGTTTAAGGGGATCTATTGGTGTCACGAAGTTGTGGCTACAAGCATTTTATCAGGTTACATTTGTAGCACTGAAATCCTAGTCCTATCGAGCGTGCATGTTAGGGTTCGCTCGATGGTTGGTTAGGGTTACGATCATGACAAATAAGAGCAGGTCATGACTCAAGGTGTTCATATTATGAAAGGACTCAGCGATACCAAAATAACGTGACTGGAACCACTCGATTTGGAGTTACGGTCGGCAAGCTAGGGTTTATCGACGGTCGGTGATAAAAGGAACTAACGATTTCACACTCTAAAATGACCTACTGTGCATGTGCCAATACTGGAAATCTAATTGAACCATATTGTAGGAAATCTCGCAAGATTTCTGAATATATAAAATTTGTTAAAAACGGAGTTACGGTTCAAACGTTACGTATTATGGAAAATCATCGTCCGAAATGCGAGGAACTACTTTTAACTCAATTTGGCTCAAATTTACATTCCAACTTTTGAATTTGTGTTTCAGCCATATTGTAGATAATTTCATAAGGTTTCCAGAAAGTCCAAATTTGCCAGATTTGGAGTTATGGTTTAAAAGTTATTGCATTTTCAAAACCTACCCGAAAAGGAAATAAAACCCTAAACCCTAATTTCCAAATTCGGTCAAGTTTAAAGACGCTAAGCGCACCCGACTAATCTACCCCAACATCCCTACCCATAATTGCACCCCGCTGATGCGTGGGTCCTACTTGTCGGTGCTGACTGGGCGGTTAAATCCCAGTCAGCTGCTGACTGGGTTTCCACAGCCAATGGGAAGGGGCCACGTCTCTCCCTTAATTCCTCTCTCTCTCTCACGTGGCCGGCGAGCTCGGGACGGCGGTGGTCTCGCCGGAGCCTCACCGGAGAAGGCCGAAGCAAGGCCCCGGGGCACGGCGAGCTCGGCCAGGAGCGGAGGAGCTGCGGCGGCTTACCCTGAAGACGTTGCGCGGTTGCAGGGGAGCGGAGGAGGTCGAAGGGTTTCGAATCCAAACGTCTTCGTCGAGCTGGGGAGGTTTGAAACTTTCGGAAGGGGAACCCTAGAGGGGTAATCCCACTAGGATCCCAATCTTTCCCCACCTATCTTTGCTATAGTCGATCTTGATACTTCAAATAAGTTGATTGGCGTTTGCAACAATATCCCACCGAGGATGAGATATGTACGTATTCTATAAAGTAAAGTTGATATACAACTAAGTTTAAGCAAGGTGTGTGGGTGTGGGTGATGATGACATGTATGCATGTATGCAGGCAAACACTTAGTTTCGTTAAAATTGGGTATTACAAGACCTACCCCCCTTAAAAAGATCTCGACCCGAGATCTCTAACGGTCGGCGAACAAGGAAGGAAACTCGGTCTTGAGCCAATCTTCACGTTCCCAAGTAGCTTCGTCTTCAGTATGATTACTCCACTGAACCTTGAAGAACTTGATGGTGCGGTTCCGGGTTTTGCGCTCGGTCCCATCGAGAATGCACACCGGGTGTTCTCGATATGTAAGATCTTCATGTAGTACTTCCATCTCAGGGTTGACCTTCGTCTCGGGGACGCGATGGCAAGCTTTTAGCTGGGACACATGGAAGACATCATGCAACCGAGACAGCTCAGGAGGTAATTCCAACTGATAGGCCACGGTCCCTCGTTTGGCTAAGATTCGATAGGGACCGATATAACGAGGAGCTAACTTTCCCTTCATTGCAAAACGGCGAACACCTCTGCATGGGGTGACCTTGAGGTACACACTATCCCCAATCTGAAAGGTAACCTCTCGGCGATGAGGATCGGCATAGCTTTTCTGCCTGGACTGAGCTTCACGAAGACGCTCTCGGATGAGTTGGACTAAGTCTTCGGCTTCCTCAATTGGATTAGGTCCAAAGAATTGCCTCTCGCCGGTCTCGGACCAGTTCAATGGAGTCCTACATTTCTTTCCATAAAGTACTTCAAAGGGTGCCTCATTGGCAGGTTTGGACATGAGCACTTCCTCCATGATAAGGGTCGACTATTCGTCGTGACTTGGGAGGACTTTTTCCTTATGTACAACCTAAGCGCCTTGGACATGGGCCTCGTGAGATGCGTCGCACTGTGAGTGCTTACAATCATGCTCCATTTAATTTACTATAATACATACACATGTGTTGAAAATATGCCCTAGAGGCAATAAATAAAGTTGTTATTTGTCATACTTCAAGTTCATGATAAAGTTTATTCTCCATGCTATAATTGTATTAATTGGAAACATTATTACTTGTGTGGTTATATAAACAACACCGTGTCCCTAGTGATCCTCTAACACTAGCTTGTTGATTAATTGATGGTTAAGGTTTCCTAACCATGAACATGAGTTGTTAATTAATAACAAGATCATATCATTAGGAGAATGATGTGATGGATAGACCCAAGTTGAGCGTAGCAATTTGATCGTGTCACTAAGTTTTATTTGCTTCAACTATCATATGTTAAATGTTCTAGTCCTTCGACCATGAGATAATGCCACTCCCTAGTACCGGAAGAATGCTTTGAGGGCATCAACCATCACGCCGTAACAGGGTGATCATAAAGGTGTCTTTCAGGTATCTCGGAAAGTACTTGTTGGGTTGCATGTATCAAGAGTGGGATTTGTCCATCCACGTGACGGAGAGATATTCTCTGGGCCCACTCGGTAATGCACATTTGATATCGCTTGCAAGCAAGGGACTAAGGAGTTAGTCACAGAGGATGTTGTATTACGGAACGAGTAAAGAGTACTTACCAGGAAACGAGATTGAACTAGGTATGGTGATACTGACGATCAAATCTCGGGCAAGTAAAATATCGTGAGACAAAGGAATGGAACATTCGACATCGTGGTTCAACCGATAAATGATATTCGTTGAATATGTGGGAATCAATATGGACATCCATGGTCCCGCTATTGATTATTGATCGGAGAGGTGTCTCGATCATGTCCGCATATTCCCGAACCCGTAGGGTCACACACTTAAGGTTCGTTGATGCTAGGGTAGAGAATGAGATATTAATATGGTGAGACCAAAATTTTGTTCGGAGTCTCGGATGGGATCCAGGACATCACGAGGAGCTCCGGAATGGTCCGGAGATACAATTTCATATATGGAAAAGTATTTTAGGGTTTCGGAAAGGTTCGGGATTTTTCCGGCAGAGTTCCGGAGAAGTTCTAGAAGGTTCCGGAGGGTTCTAGAGTAGGGCCCACTTATCCCGGAGGGGTCCACATGGACCAAGGGTACTGTATGAACAGTACACACGTGAATAGTGTCGTGTGAACAGTAACCCCCCTTCCTAGATGGATAAGATCGATATCCCTTAAAAATAGGAGAGATAAGATAAAGGAAAAAAAGGAGAACTTGGGAGGCAAGTTACTGTTCACGTACTGTTCACGTGAACAGTACTGAGCCTATATAAAGGGGGGAGGGCTGGGCGCAGCCCCCCTTGAACCCTAGCCGCCAGCCCCTCTCTCTCTCCCATCTACTCCTCTCCCGCAGCTGCTTAGGCGAAGCCCTGAGGAATTTCTCCACCACATCCACCACCACACCGTCGTGCTGCTGAAGATCTCATCTACCTCTCCACCTCACCTTGCTGGATCAAGAAGGAGGAGACGTCATCGAGCCGTACGTGTGCACATCTCGGAGGTGCTGCTCGTTGCGGTGCTTGATCGGATTGGAACACGAGAAGATCCCTCTCGCGGCTGGGAGGTATAACCTAGCTGCGGGAGGCTGCGGGCTTCATCGACAACGGTCAAATTCTCCGCTGCGTTGACGTGTTCGTCGAGGGTATGTAAATATGATCTGTCTCTCGTTGCAAGCTTCTTCTAGATTGGATCTTGGTTTCTAGATTGGATCTAGGTTTTCGTTTGCATCTCGTAAGAAAATTTTTATTTTCTATGCTACGAATCCCATC